>QLTV01001344.1:184406-199618 GCA_003457575.1 Thermophis baileyi | reverse complement strand
CAGGCAGCCCGCGAGAGTTTCTTCCCCCTCCCGCCTCTCGCTTGCTCTCTCTCGCTCTCTCTCTCGTTCTCTCCCGGCTGGGAGCTGCTCTTTTTGCGCCGGGCACTCTCGGGCTCCTCTGGGCTCTGCCTCTGCCAGCCTTTTGAAACGCTCCTGCCTGTGATGAGGTGGCTAGGCAGGGATCGACGCTCCCCTCCTCTTCCTCGGAGGCAGGAGCGCGTTTCAAAAGCTGCCATAGGCAGAGCCCAGAGGAGCCGAGCCAGTCTCGTGGGGTGTGCGTGCACCCGCCTCTCGCTTGCTCTCGCTCTCCCAGCCAAAAAAGTGCCCGCCGCAAAAAGAGCGCCTCCTGGCATGCCCCCCCTTTCCCCCGGAAAGTAATGGGGGGGCCTTATTTTCGGGGGGGGCTTATTTCAACGCATGTCCCGAAAAGCCCTGTTGGGCTTATTATCGGGACATGTCTTATTTTCAGGGAAACACGGTAGTTGAAAACAATGTCTTTCTATCTGAACAGAAACAGAACACCCAAATAGCAGAGGAATAAAATAACAGTTCCTAATTGACATAATTTTGGAAAGCAGCAAGAGAAGGAAGACCAATTAGAATGTAGCTTGGATTGATTATGAGAAGGCATTGACTTCCTGTGTATGATTACATAGTCAGTAACAGGAGTCAGTAGAAACACCAGAAGTTTGTGCAAAGATCAATGACATAATGGAAGAGGCGATTGCTGGTCAATGGCGATACACTGGGAGAGATTAATACCAAGTGAGGAATCTTTCAAGGAGACTCACTACTGTTGCACTGATTCCTCTGTCAACAATACTGAATAGGTCAGGCCATGGCTATCAAATACCAAAAACATTTGTCAGGCTATCCCACCTCCTTTACATGGACAATCTGAAGATATATGGAAAAACAGCGTCTGAAATAGAATCGCTACTCAACATTGTTCATATTTATAGCCAAATATTGCAGTGGAATTTGGACTGGACAATGGGGAAAAATAGTAAACTGAAGGAATCAAGATACCCTACAAAAATAACTTCAATGTCTGGATGAAGACAATTGCTACAAATACCTGGACATCCTTTAAGCTGATAACATCAAGCATACTGAAGTCAAGAAGGTGGTTAGAAATAAGTCAAGAAGAAGGCTAGAAAGAAATACTCAGTGGAGGAAATACCATCAAGGCAATAAACACCTGGGCAATTCCAGTGTTTATTAAGTGTCACATGATCATGACTTGCAACTTCCTTTTGGCTTCCCCATTAACTTTTCTTGTCAGAAGCCAGTTCGGAAGGTTGCAAATGGCAATCACACGAGTGCAGGACATTGCAACCATTGTAAATGGATTATATTGGAGGCAATAAATATGTCCATTATATTGAGAGATGTCTAGATGTCAATGTGGCCCATTGTATCAAAGGTCTGCTATAAGAGAGCCCATTAAATTCAGTGCACACTAATGATATTATAAAAATGCTTTTTGAAGAAATAATAACAATAAGACATAACGATTGGAAAAACAAACCATGAATTTCACCATCTGTAATGGGCAGTATGGAATAACCTAAACAGGAGGAACAACCTCAACCCAGGCAATGATCTGATAAAAGGCATCTGAATCCAGGACAGAAATGTATTTTGAGTATTTCAGACATGATCCCCTAGTTCAGTGGTTCTCAACCTTCCTAATGCCCCAACCCTTGCCCCACTGCCGCGACCCCCGGCCCCTCCCCTCACGCGATGAGGTTACAAAGGGGACATGGCGGGCTTAGGCGACCCCTGTGAAAGGGTTGTTCGACCCCCAAAGGGGTCGCGACCCACAGGTTGAGAATCGCTGCCATATTTCTCATGAAACTAAAGAGAGGGAAGCACATTCAGATGCACAAGATTCTGTTGATGTAACCTCATACTGAATATTAGCATTCATATCGTAAATCTGATCTAACTTGAAGATCTGATACCATCCTTTAGGGTAGAGAAAGTGGTCATTTAAATAGCTAATCATGACAAGTTTTAATTTGATTTGCTTAATAATAATTGCTGGAAATGTAAAAAATTGGCATTTCTGAATATTGGCTGCAAACATTCATGTTGTGAAGTCAAACTGTAAAATTAATGTCAGAATACAGATGCTATATAGCGTCCTGGCATGCAATTTATTCAGAAGGGCTTTTACATATAGTTTTCTGAGAAAATGTCTTTTGAGGAAAATTTGTAAAAGGATTAAATGGATTTCTATCTATATTTTCATGAAATACAACAAATCAATATGTATCTGCTCCTTGGCTTTAACTGCATTAACCACACAGGTTCTCAGACA
This sequence comes from Thermophis baileyi, assembly GCA_003457575.1. Taxonomy (NCBI): domain Eukaryota; kingdom Metazoa; phylum Chordata; class Lepidosauria; order Squamata; family Dipsadidae; genus Thermophis; species Thermophis baileyi. The sequence goes on along the minus strand of QLTV01001344.1, from coordinate 197,292 downwards.
ATTTGCAAATTTGTTCTCTTGATTTGCTATTAAAATATTTGATTTAAGTGATTTGTTTTTCTCTTGATGTAGAGAAAATTATCCTATTTAAGAATGCTACCTTTTTTACAGCACAAGGGTAGAAATTAAATTAATTTTTTATGTAGTAATTATTATTCTTGTAATAGGTAGTCAATCTTACTTCTAGCTTAGGAAAGTTAAACCCCATTAAACTCACTATATAAAAGTGTTTTACGGTACTTTTAACTGATACTCCAATTAACAATTGTATAATTTTTATGGAAGTGGGTTGCTTATAAAGGTAAGTTATGGTTTGCTTAACTATGCCACAAGGTAATGTTTTCTGAATGGCTACTTCTGTAGGTTTGGAGAGGTACATTAGCTCGACTCCAATACAAGAGGACCCGAGCTGCCCTCAAGATTTTAAAATGTTACCGTCGATACAAAGTAAAGTCTTACATCTGTGAGGTTGCCCGGCAATTTCAAAATGTGAAGTCTATGAAAGATTATGGGAAGCATGTGAAGTGGCCTAATCCTCCAAAAGTTTTGCGACGGTTTGAAGAAGCTCTACATGCAATCTATTACAGGTAAGAAATGGAAACAATCCCTGTCTTGAGTTATGGAGCTTGGTCAGTACCACACAGCATCTTCAGCATCTCTCTGCGGAGTTATCTTTGTAGATTGAATAGTACAGATGCTACTTCAGGATGTGTCAACCACAGAAAGAGTACCATTGCACATTTCTAATGATATGAGTCAGTTGAACATCTTTTCTGAATGAAAATACTAATATTAATGGATAATTTTGAACGTTTGTTTCAAAATCCTTTCCTTATATCAAAGTCCTGTTTGACTTCTTAATGTTTTTTTCTCAGATGGAGAGCACATGAACTAATCAAAAATATCCCACCCAAAGATTTGCCACAAATCAAGGCAAAAGTGGCAGCATTGGAGTTGCTTAAGGGCCATCGAGGGGATATTGGATTGCAAAGGGTCTGGCAGGGCAACTACCTTGCATTGGTAAGTATAGTAGAACCTGTCAAAATTCAGTCATTGTTTTTTGCAATACTATAAAAAATGAAAACATAGTAAGAGATGAATAATGAAGTATGTGCCAGTTCTTGCCTAGATAAATTAATAATTTATTAAATTAATTAATGTATGTGGACAAACAAACTGAAATTCCTTCCAGACAAAATAGTGGTAATATTGTTCAGTAGGCAAGCTAATTTGGGTGTATTCTAATCTAAACCAAACTCCTGAAAATTAAAATTTGACCTCCATATTCCAACTGTACTTGAACATTTCTGGAATCGTCTCCAAAAGTTCTGGGCCACTGGATATGTTTGGAAATTTAAAATCATATTATAGACACTCTTGCAATATGAATGTCAGGAGTAGGTTTAGCCAATCAAAAAACACCTATATCAAGATGGAATCCTCTGTTGGAATTTTTCGGTATGCCCCTGTGTCTCCTTAATTTTTTTAATCAGACAGTTGTGGGGGAAATAAGAATAATTGGAATAACAGCAACAACAAAAATTGTGTCTAGAACAGCAGTCCCCGATATGGTTACCACCTTGATAATGTTCAGAAAGTCACTGAACATTTTAATATTTTCCTGGCTTTGGGGCACAGTGGTAATTGAACCCTATAGGATGCTGTGCTTGTTGTAGAGAGTTTGACTTTTGGACATCTATGTTGTGTCTCCTGATTTTTATTCCTGATTTTTTTTAAGCTTAAGTTAATGAAGGACAATAGCTAGAGTTTTATTATGAATATATATTTGAGACTTTGATTTGGAATGGTAAAGGTGCTCTGGACTTGTTTTAATAATAGATACATTTCTTGTATCTTTAAGAATCCTGGTAATTCTCAGGCTACGGGTTCATTCACCTCTGTTACTTCTGAGTTGCAACGCAAGGACAAGTTCATGAAAATTCTTTTCTCTTCTCAAGTTCGTAAGGTAAGCTGGAGAAGATTGGGAAAAAACCTCTCAAACACAGTGTTTTGGACAAAAAGTAGGCTTCAGGGGAAAATGAAGTTTTTATGGTTGACAGAAATAATAGGTATTTGTTAGCACAATAGTAAATTAATTCAGTGGTGATGACCTTCTGGGTAATTAGGCCATCGTTTAATTATTTGGTATCCTGACATTTCACCAGCCAACATGTCTGGCATCTTCAGAGTTGAAAGTGGTCTGCTCTGTAGTGCACTTAACTCCCTCCGAGTTCTCTTTGTTCTCTGCATAGCCATGATTTCCATCAGCCCTATTGTTTGCTTTGCTCAATTCATGTCTTTTAGAGTGCTGGGTCTCAGAATGTATTCTGCCATGTAACTTGTTTGATGAAAACAGCCTCCTTTTGTTCTTTTCATGAATTCCAAAGCCTGTCTCTATTATTTTTTGCTGCCAAAAAATCCTATTTCTCAGATATTTATCTTTCCTATTTATTTTTGCTTGCTGTCAGTATCAAAAACAAGTTCATGTTTATTGCAGTGTAATGTGCAAAACATGGGTGCAGAGTCCCTAAATTCATAATGGATACTCACTGTGTTACTGCTAGTCAGCAGTTTCTAGGGTATATCCTTGTGTATTTGTCACAAGCTTTTCTGCACCTTATGTATTAGTCTTGGATAAATTGTTGGTGTATCATTTGGAACACATTGATGGTACAAAGCACTTGTATAACATCAGCTATATTTGCAGCTACTTTGTTCTGAACATAGAATATGCTAGTAGCAATTATTAGAAGACTAGAAAATAATTAGTTGCCAAGGTAGTGGAATGGTGAAATAGAAAGCCTAATATGGAAGCCTAGCTATTTTGGTGCACCTGGTGGTGAAGCAATGAGGAGAAATTATGGCTCTGAGGCAGAATTGGCAAGAATGTGTGCAGCCTGTTGATGTAGTGACTGCTCTGGTACTAGTATATCATGATTTCTGGCAAGCCTAAACAATATCTCAATTTAAAAGCTCTCAGATAATATAATTTGTTTACCCTTTTACTAAAAACCTTCAGAAAGACTTTTAAATAAGAGTATAGTGTACTAAGCTAAAAGGATTCTTTGAATAAGACAGCTGTAGGACTCTTCATTTTATTAAGACATTGGTCCATTAATGTACTGAGACCATTTTGAAGTAATTCCATCAATAATCTACTTGTGTAGCTTCATTTGTCCTGTAACATTTTATAATTTCTCAAATGATGTTTAGAATCTATTTCTGTTCTCCCCTTGCTACTACTGAACCTTTCCACAAGGCCCTACAAAACAATTATCAGTATTAATAACCTTTATCTTTTGAAGTCATATTCAGCATGCTCCCTCTGCATGAGCATATTATATTACCAAGCAAAAGGCATATTGTCGTTCACATGATTGCAATGACAATAAATCAGGCAAATACAGATAAAATTAGTATCTGTATCAAGCCTTATTACTGTATATACTGTATATTTTTCTCAGTTTTGTTCAGGGATAGTTGGTTGTATCTTGAAAAACTTCCTTGCTGTGTTTGTGCGAAATCAGGCAAGATTTTGCACTGAAATGAACACATAGCATTTAATGGTTCTTCAGGTTCCCCTTTTGTCAAATATATTGGGAAAGAACTACTGCTGTGTTCAAAATCTCCAATAAAGATGCAATACGTCATTTGAACGTAAGCTTTCTTCTTTTCTTCAGTACAAAGGACAGCTCCTTCTATGCAAGTCAGGATGCTGGTATTACAAGAAATTGTGAAGTCCTTGTTTTCTTGGAAGCCTGTGTGAGCATTGGTCATTAAATGTGATCAATAACTTGATATGATTCAAGTGATAACAATCCAGAGCAAAATAAAACCAATACCAATAATTACCATATTTTTCCATCTATAAGACGCCCCCGTGTATAGGATGCCCCCCCTTTTCTTACCCAAAATTCAGAAATCAATATTTTATACATTAAATAGAAGACATTTATTTTGCAGAGTAAGACATTTGCTTACCGGTACCGGTATTTATTTTTTTTGTTTTCTGACATTTTTATGGGCTCAGAACGCTCCGACATTATTTCTCCCTGTTGCATCTGGGCACTGGCTACACGCTCTCCGCAGCATCAGCTGGCGTCAGTTACATAAGGCTCATGATTGGAGGAAACCTGTTAGCTTGTCTCTGCAATTAGAAGTTTCACTTGTGAGGCTAGTTTGCAGAGATAAGGTATTGGCAGTTTTGCAACCTCGGTTCTCCTCTCAGCCCCCTGTGTATAAGACGCCCCTCCATTTTTAGGTAAATATTTTTAAGAAAAAGTATCATCTTATAACCGGAAAAATACGGTACTTAACATGACTTTGCACAAAGTAAGAATTCCTAGATCCAACTAACTGGTAACTAACTTTTCATGTTACCTCTAGCACATTAAATTCTGAAATTCTTGATATGAGTTGTTTGAAAAAGGGAATCATGTTCAGTTAATTAATGTAATATGCAAAAGTTACATTCCTAGTAATTCCAGTTATTGTTGATACAATATAGACTGATGACAATTAACTGACTCTTTCAAATCTATCTACTCATACATTTAGACAGTCTTGCCTTGATTTTGATCATGTTTGAAGGGCACAGTGTTTTGTTCAATAAATTTGGCCAGAAGATGTACATCTTAATGAATTCAACTGGCAAATTCATAGTTTTTTAACTGCCTCTTTATATTTTTTCTATAAACTATAGTGGTTGAAGAAGGTAACAGAAGCAAAGCAAGCTAGACATTAATTAGATACAGAGAAGAAGTAATGGTTGCAAGCAAAATACTACACTTGTTCTTTTGTTTATTGTCAAGGTTCTTTTTCTTGCAACTGAAAGGTCCTCTTTTTCATCTTTACAAGCATTTTCAAGAATGGTTTTAAAGTTACTTCAGGGGAGATCTACTGTTTAAGAAAATAAATTAAATTTTTCTTCTGCCTTTGCACCCCAGCCAGTCTTTAGAATTTCAGTCAGAAATAGTTCCTGGATTGCCATTTGCTTAATAGAAGGATTGTCCGTACCATAAAAGATAGCAAGCAGTGACAAGGAGGTATATTTATAAGCAATGCAAAGAAATTGAGAGTAATAGTTGAATGGGAAGGACACACAATATCTTTAGAAAAGTAAGAGGAATCAAGAGAAATTTTTGTGCAAAGGTGGGCACACAAAAAAAAGGGTGCAAAGGCCTACTGGAGAAAATTTAAAGAAGAAATTGTATGAATATACAGAAGAACTGCAAAAGAGATGCCAAAATTGTGTGTTTGCATGCAAAGTCTGTCTGTCTGTCTGTCTGTCTGTCTCTCCCTCTCCCTCTCCCTCTCCCTCTCCTTCTCCCTCTCCCTCTCCCTCTCTCACACACACACACTCTGTCTCTGTCACTGTCTCTGGTTGGATTAATGGACCTTGAAAATATTGCTAATATCAATGCTACAAAAGTTGATCAAAGACCAAAAATCAAAGATAATTCAGGTAAAATGTCTCATACAGCCATGGCCAAGATTGGAAAATATATATTTATAATGAGGCACTCCTAAAGAATGCTCGTATCTTATAGTTCAACTTATATTCTCAAATAGGACAATTGTTAAGGTTTTGCCATTTATGCTTCAATAGCACATGGAAAAACAACTGCCAGATGTAACAAGCAATATTCAGAAGAGAGATAGGACATATAGGACAATTCCAAGATATATTTACTGTCTTATTTAATGAGACAGATCAAAAACTAAAAATAAGATTCATGATGGTTGTGGCAAACAGGCCATGGCACAACATTGGAAAAATCCAGAGGCTCCATTATAAGATCTCTGATATAGAAAATGGTTGTAATAGAAAATTTATCTTTGATTCAATTTGGGAAAAAGTAATTATTTTTAAAGTGCATAATAGGTCAACAGCCTCCTTTTGTTTAGCACAGTACATATGAAAGTTGCTGTTGCAATCTTGACTTTTTTTAGAGCTTTTTAATAGGCATGCTTATTCTTTAATTAATAAAATATATCAAAATATTTTATAAAATAAAAATAAACTGTTCACTAGGAGCACTTACAATGAAGTTAAGGTTAGATGTTTTGGACAAGTAGTGCAAAGGCAGCGGTCATTGGAGAAGACTATGATTTTTGGAAAAAGTTTGGAAGGCAAGTGAAAAAGAGTCTAACAGAAAAAAAGAGTCTGATAAAAGATAAAGTAGCCAGATACCATCATTGATGACCTAAGCACTGACTTACAAGAACTCAAAGAAACAGTTAATAAAAGATAATTTCAGCAAATTTATGTCCTTTGAGTCACAAAAAGTTGGAAGTGACTGAACAACAATAATTCTCAGGAAAGTGAGTAGAATATACCAATAATGAGAATGAAAGGCAATAGTGGAGGAAGAATGGGCAAAATCAAGAAAAACAGAACCACAGAGATTTGAGTAAGTTATCTTTAATGTTAGGTGAGGATAAAACTTGGAAATTGTAATTGGAAGAGAAAATATCTTCCTTAGCTTCAAAGTAGCAGCAGACCACAGCAATTTCCCAGAACAGGAACCAGAACAGGAACCAGTCACCATAACAGTATCAGACATCCAATAGTGGATCAAAAACATGAAGAGTTGGAAAGCAGCTGGCCTGAACATGATCCATGCCTGCTGGCTAAAGAAACTGACACCTAGCAGCACAGACTTTCGGTCAAACTGGCCAACACAAGGAAAGATAGTGCTCATTATGAAAGACCCCCACAAGGGAAGAGCACCATCCAACCTGACAAAAACCTGCTTCGCCACAACATGGAAAATCCTATCAGACATCATAACTATCCAGTTTTTGCTGTAATTATTAAGCAAATCACAGCAATATTTAAAGCAAACCATGCGGTCATTAAGTGAACCTGATTTCAAAAGCTTTTGACTTTATCAAAAGCTCCCTGGGAAAGTTGCAAATGATGATCACATGATCCTGGGATACTGCAACTATTGTAAATACATGCTGGTTGCCAAGCATCTGGATTTTGATCATATAACCTTGGGGATGCTGCAGCAGTTTTAAGCTGAGGACTGGTTGTAACTCACTTTTTTCATATCATTATAACTTCAGTCCTTAAATGAATGGTTGTAAGTTAAGAACTACCTATGAGGGAGTATTCTTGTGATGTCCAGCAGAGATAGTACATGCAGCCTGGTCAAATTTAAGACCTAGCAGAATTTCAAAATTGTGATAGAAAAAGGCAGTACCCATTTGAAAAGACCACACACGCTGTGTAGCTGGGAACCAATCTTGCTTGATTTGAAGGCTGTTTGTCTCAGATACACTGGTTAAAATACTTCTGGTGTTTTTGAAATTGAATGGATGGAGGTTCTCCAGCAAGAGCCCTATAGGGAGCAAAGTTTGACAGGGTCCTATCTCTAAGAAGCTTTGTCCTGCCTCTTTGCCAAATTGGTCTGCCTTGATTGTGGAGCATACAGAAGGCTCTTTGTGGGCAGTGTGTCAGGTATTCCTGCTTCCAATCTACTTGAGACTTTATAAATAGGATCTGAACATCTTGAAATGTGTCACAAAAATAATTAGCAGTTAGAGCAGTTCATGAAAAGCTGGTGTATATCAATAGAGCGGGTGCTAGAAAGCAATCTGGCTGCTCTATTTTCCACTTAATTACAATTCTCAACATGGAGTCCTCATTATATCCTGTTTCTAAAATACCAGAAACAAAGGCTGGAGTTATTTCCTGAGCATGAACTCTGTATGAGGGCCATAGTGTAAGTTTCATTTTCTAGCTTTTTAAGCCAAATAATATATAGAGTTAGCTCCTTTATCTCGGATTAACTCATGGAGATTTCTAATAATGAAATGGGGTATAATTTAAATATGATGCTTTGCTAGCAAGGCAGGTCAGTTTATTGAGATTAGAGAAAGTTTCAGGAAAAAAGACTAAAATGTTCTGTTCTTTCTCTTTCTCATATCTGACATTCTGCTAAACAACCATCATTTCATGATAACAGCACACAGTGATTAATCAGTGGCAAAAACATTTCCTTTACTCATCTAATTAATGGCCAGATTATCAAAAAATCATTGTTTTTTGTTAGTCTTTTAGCATTCCCTAGACTGAGACCTAGAAGAAGAGTACTCCACAGCTGCGTGGCCAAAATAAATAAATTTTGTCAGATCCAAAAAGCCAAATTGTTTGGTGAATGATGATATAAATCTGAAGCAAATCTGAAGTCTGGGGTAGTTCAGTGTTCTGTATGTCAAAAGAATACCTTAAACTGATACTGTTACAAAAGGCTTATATAAATATATACAAATGTGTACTAATTTTTATAATACTATTTTCTATATATATAGTTGAAATAAAATTCAATTCTGTAAAACAAAATGTACACGTTTTAAGGAAGCATTTGTCAGATTTCCTTTATAACAACCTGGACTTCAAACAGCTAATCCAAAAAATAAAATAAAAATAGTTCTCAGAACTCTAATGCATGTTGTTGATGTTGAAATATTAAAATTTCAACGACACCAATTCCAGTTAGCAATCTTATTTTCAAATGAGATCTATATAATGCAGACCAAGATTCTGGTTTTTACAACAATAATTCTTTCAGTTTGTGTGTAATACATTGTTTTTAAGACATAATTGTAATGCTAATGTGAGTTTTGATTATTTGCAGGTAAACCGCTTCAATAAGGTAGAAGACCGAGCAATTTTTATAACTGACAGACATTTTTATAAGATGGACCCTATAAAGCACTACAAAGTGATGAAAACTATCCCACTGTATAATGTAAGTATTATTCTGTTAGCTTCCTGGATATTTTCTTTGGGATTTATTTTTTATGCATGGTAACTTGCTAAAAAAAATTGTGGTTATACAACAAGGAAGTTTTCATTTGTTGTACTGTTTTCTTGCTATATATAATTTCCAATAGTTGAAGATTTCAGCATGGTTTAACAGAATGTGATCATCTTAAAATAATGTTGACAATCCCAACCAGAGAAGTAGATCTTGAAACCCTTATCCAAATTTTGCTTTTAGCTATTGTACCTATTAATGCATTATGATCTCCATACTTTTCAGTGTAATCATACAGTATCTACTGACCTTCCTCTGCCATTACCTATTGTCATAGCAATCCTTTGCTCTGTATTGCTATATTGCTCAGTTTTCCTGCTGTATGTTCACAAAGTTGCTTAGTGCAGGATGGCTTATCCCAAGTTAAAAGGTCAGAATTTATTTTAAAGCAAAAACAGTGATATCATCTGCAAGCTCTTTTCCTTCATCTCACAAATAATTCTTTCAGGAGCTGGGTGGGTGCCCTAGGGTGGGAAATACATTTCTCCAATTATAATTTATTGTTGAAGTTTTGCCTGTTTTGGGAATGACTTGTCTTGAATAGCTTTAATTGGTGAAATCATATGCCAAAATTTTATTAAAATAGCTTGGTTTTTTGACACTGTTAAGAGTGAAAACGCTAAGTAGCTGTAAGAGAGAGAGAGAGGGAGGAGAGAAAGAATAAAAAATATTTAAGTAGGATGGTCCATTTTCTATTCTTAAAATGTGTACCTCATGATAGGGCCAAAATCTCAGTGTTTATGAGATTTCTCTTGAAGGTGCAGATAGACAAATTACTTTAGTTGTTGTGAGAAACTTCCTAAACAGTTTCTTCCTTCCTGGAAGTTAATTATGGCTTAGAGAGGACCAAGAGAGAAGTGGCTTTCTGTATGCTACATTAACATTCTTACAGTGAAAAGTTTAATGAAATCATTTTACATATTGGCTTTTCAAAATTAGTCAGACTTTTTTTTTCTTTTAGCATATGTTCATTCCTTTAAGGCAGATGTGTGGAGTTGATGCTCCATCAAGCTTACTTCCAACCAATTTATAATTAGTTTAGTTTATGTACTGGTCCTTCTTATCCAACAATAAGCTTGACTTCCCCCAAGGAAATCTGGAATTTAAATTTAATGAGAACAAGAATGATATGGAAGAAATGAAGGCATTTAAAATATTTAGAATTGGAGACTTCTGGCTGTGCTTCTGATGGCGTCGGAGGCGAGGATCGCAAGCTCTGCAGCCCTGCTCCGAGCTCTCCCCATCAGAGGGCTCCAAAAGGAGCCATAGCCACCTTGGAGGGGTGGTGAAGTAAAGGGGGGCACCTTGCAGGTTGAGGAGAGCCATATCTCTCCTCCCTGACTTGGAAAATCCCCCTCATCCGAAGACGAGGAGCAGCAGCAGTCAACATGGCGGCCATGAAGCTGAGGACAGCCGAAGCACCTAAGAAAGTGCAGGAGCAAACAGATTGAACAATGATTGTTTCTGGGTGAGATGATTCTTCTTCTATTTAAAAATTGACCCCAAGGAAAATAAAAAAATCTGTGATAAGAGACTCCAAAAGGATAATTGTTTAAGCTGCGAAAATAAGCACCTTTGAGATCTATGATGAAAAGTAAGTCGAGAGCGCTATCTACTGATGAAAGGAAAAGTGACTCCTAGACTCCTGGAAATTTACAGAGGAGGAAAGGGATATCTGATATCTGGTGGAGGGCTGTGACCTTTAACTGTTTATTGTCTTACATTTACCAGAGGTGGAAATAAGAGAGACATTTTATAAAAGAAACTCTGAGAAACCAGAATAAAAGACCAAAATCATAGAGCAGATTCAAAGAATTCAGAAAATAGCTTGGATTATTAGAATATGGAGTAAATGTTGGAATTGGCCTGTCTAAATAAATGACTTTGCTTGGAAATAAATGGCTTTTGACTGAAATTAACATCTGCTGGGAAAAAAAGGCACCATGGAAATCTGAGAGGAATGTGCCAACTACTAATGATTGGAAACGTATAATTTTGAACTCTCCTTAAAATAGATTGAGACTTTTACTGTTTAATGTACTTATATTGCTATCATGACTGGAGTTGAAGAAACAGCTGTGGAAATGAGAGGACTTTTTAATGAGATGACTTTGTTGTTACAAAGTATAAAAATATCAATGGATGGTATAGACAAGAAAATGGAAAATATTCTGCAAAGAACAACGAACTACCGAGGAATTGGTGGAAACAATAGAAAGATTGGATGAAATGGACTACTTAAACCAGCAAATTGACTACGAACAGGGGAAAAACAGGGATCAGAAAAACCAGCAAATGAAGCAAGAGCTCGATGATGAAGAAGACCAGACATATGGCAAGCAAAAGGAGCTGAAAGTACAGACGAAGTGGTGATATCAACAAATAAATCAAGGACTGGAGCAAAAAATAGGACTGACAAACCAGCCAATAAAGGAAGAAAGATCGAAGAAAATAAAACAGATAAATCAACAATTGGATAGACAGGAAGACATCTTTGATAAAGAGACTGAGACATGGGCAGGCATTTGGGAGAATTGCCAGCATAAGTTTGTACTGGAAGAAATGCTTAGACTGAACAAGAAAGATAGAGATAAAGAGGGATGTGGGAGGCGAGTAAAAAAATGGATACAAATTCAAACACTAAAGAGGAGAAAAGATGATGGATAGAAAGAATTTCCTTTTAAACATTAAGGGAGCTTGTTGTAAGCTGATAAAGGCAGAAATAAAATTAGATAGGGGGAATATTAGAACGTATATTTTAATAGAATAAACAAAAATAATAGAAAGATTAGAGGTTTATAGATGTTAGGCTTTTTTTCCCCTGCTGTTTAAATAATATTATGAGGATCACCTAAGTTTGATAAATGTTATTGTAATTTGGATTAATATGAATGATGCCCAGAATCAACACTGTTCACATACAATATGGATGTATATTTAAAATAAAAAATAAAAAAATATAATAAAATATTTAGAATTGCATTTTGGGTGGTTTCGCCGAGCTTCATCTTAAAGCTTAAAATCTCCAGTAAACACATAATTTAGCAATTGTTGGGATCAGTTTTGCTAATTATAAGAATGCATATAATAACAGATCCAGGTATAAATTGAATAAAAAGCAATTGAGAGGAACAAATGAAGTGATTAGCATATTCAAATAAAATCCCTCTTCTTCCTCCTCAGTTGGTTATGGGAATGTTTTCAATAATGGTTGCTATGTACACTGGTATAGCTAGTCTAGTTCCTTAGCATCAATGGGGCACATTTAGCAACACTCACTCTTAACAGGCTGGCCCTATGTGGGTGATTTTGCCCAGTACAGTGTTTTTTTCTCCTTATTATATTGAAATACTTTAAAAATAATAATAAACCAACCAAGGTTTTAAATTGCTATTCAGTTGAAAAACATCAGACCTATCTGCCTAACATAGACCTATCAGCCTGACCTCAATACCAGGGAGATTCTGGAAAAGATAATCAAGCAATGAATCAACGAACACCTAGAAGCAAACAAAGTAATAACCAAAAGCCAACATGGGTTTGTCAAAACCAGATCATGTCAGACTAATCTTATTGCATTCTTTGACAAAGTGACAAAATTAGTGGACCAGAGGAATGCAGTCGATATAATTTATTTGGACTTCAGTGAGGCATTTGATAAAGTAGACCATAACCTACTACTAGATAAAGTAGAAAAATGTGGGTTAGACAGCAACACCACCAGATGGATTCAAAACTGGCTGACCAACCGCACTCAACATGTAGTGCTCAATGGAACTGCATCTACATGGAGGGAAGTATGCAGTGGAGTACCCCAAGGCTCTGTTTTAGACCAAGTACTCTTCAACATCTGCAACAATGACTTGGACGAGGGGATAGATGGGGAACTCATCAAATTTGCAGATGACACCAAACTGGCAGGAATAGCCAAAAAGAAGATAGCCTCAAGATACAGAAGGATCTTGACAGACTTGAACATTGGGCGCTATCTAACAAAATGAAATTCAATGGTGAAAAAAGTAAGGTTCTACATTTAGGCAAGAAAAACAAAATGC
>QLTV01001344.1:158934-184027 GCA_003457575.1 Thermophis baileyi | reverse complement strand
AGGAGAAATTTCCTGACAGTTAGAACAATTAATCAGTGGAACAGCTTGCCTCCAGAAGTTGTGAATGCTCCAACACTGGAAGTTTTTAAGAAGATGTTGGATAACCATTTGTCTGAAGTGGTGTAGGGTTTCCTGCCTAAGCAGGGGGTTGGACTAGAAGATCTCCAAGGTCTCTTCCAACTCTGTTATTCTATTCTATTCTATTCTATTCTATTCTATTCTATTCTATTCTATTCTATTCTATTCTATTCTATCAAGCCAGTTACATTTATTTTTTATCCACCCTATTTCATAGTATAAATGGTTAATATATTGTTTGTAGCTTTTATTTTTCCAGAGAAACCCTGGAAATTAGTTTCCTTAGAAATTTTGTGAAGAGATTAATATTCAATTATTTATGTTTATTTCTTCCTCGTATACATCTCATTTTTAATTTTAAATAATATACGGTGTCTGTACTGAAACCAGCCTTGTTGAGCTTCATTTGTCTATCCACCCATGTTCACTATCATGGTTTCTAAAGCTTCCTTGTCAACATTGCAATATCCCCATGGAACCTATTGCCATAGTAGGCATCAGCTGATGTCTGGTTCTCCTGCAGCTTGTTTTCTAGCTTAGGAAGCTATAACAGTCACTTCTAACCTTTTAAAAAAGGGATATCACCAAGTAGAAATATTTATTCGGGTGTCTTTGACTTCTAGAAGTAGAAACAGTTGTTTTTGGATGAGGACAATGATTATATTCTTGTTGCAAGATAAACATTCCAAGATGGAGGAAATTTTGAAATATGGAAGAAATATGTTCACTTTATATTTAGCAAGGGTGTGCTGTATTTAAAAGTTTTTGTTCATTAATCTATATATATAAAAGCGAAAACCACTCACACTTTAATCACAAAATCTCCAGAACTGTAAAGCCTACAAACTTGAAATTTGCCACGTATGTTCCTCTTGGCTTCTAGGTGCTCACTAAGAAAGGATTTTTCAAAATGACCATCGCAGCATGAGTATTTCTTATATTAATATTAACAAGCTCTGATGCTAAGGAGTTCGACTCTCCCCTCCCCACCTAAAAAGAAATCTGATCCAAATGCAAAACAGAGGAGTTTCCGTTTCGGTTTTGCTTTCACAGCAGCAAGCAGCTTTACTACACAACAGTTGAGCTAAACCACGCACAGACTCCTTCCTGTCTCCTTCTTGCTCACACAGCAAATACTGTTTTAGTTTCCAAACACCCCTCAACTCTCTCACACATTAACAGGACACTAGCCAGATGAATACAAATGGATGCTGGTAGGCAGAGACAGATTCCCCCCCCCCTTATTTTCCTCCTCAATTCAGACGAATCTGTTCCTTCTACTGTAACACTAGTTAAAGGGAAAAGAGGCAAAAAACGCAGGAAAAGATTTACAGATGTGATTAGGAAAAAACAAGTAAGGGAAGCTGCCTGTTCCTCCCATGGCAAGTTCAATGTGGCATGCTCCAGAGTCAGTTGAGGGACGAATTGAAAGTCTATGCTATGCAACTTATTAGCCTGGCTACATAGACAAAACAGCCACGGTTGCTGCTGGGATTAAAGGGCTTAAGCCCATCTATTTCATTGTTGTTACCCTTACAATAATGTCTTCATCTATAACAGAAACTTAGCTTACCATCTCTAATGAAATAATACAGTCCCTTTTTTAACTACTCATTAATTTTCAAGCTTTAACTGTCAATTTATCAAGCCCCATCACATAGTTTCGTAGCGAAGCACGGGTATCAGCTAGTGTATAATATACTGTTTTTACTAAAAAAGAAAAGTTGTACATAGTATTACTATTGCTTCACACAATTTTTATTAAAATGAGCCAGGATTAATTACTGCAGTCAATTTGGTATATTAAGAATGTGGATTAATGTAAAGTATATCACAAAGCAATTGTCCAGTTGCTTCAATGTGTCCTATTAGGGCAAACCACCATTATTCATGCCATCCCCCAACTATTAGAATAAATTTAAATCAATGATAGCATTCCTAGGCTTAGGTTACATTAATTACCTTTCTGTTTCAAAAATTACCAAAACAAATTACAGACCGAGACTGCATTTACATGTAATGTTAAACCAGAATTCTCCAACAGCACTTTCATTTTCCTCCTCAATCTCATATCATTGTGAGACGATGCAGCCTAAATTGAGGATTCCTTTAACTGAATATGAAATATTAGTGAACCTTATAAGTGAGATGCTAATAATGTAGTGTACTTGCTTGAATAAATAGGCTTTAAACTGGCTTTACATAGTCATTTCTACCTATAAGTATTGCTATTTTTGGTTCTCTTATAACACCCGCTTTCTGTTCCACAGAACATGACTCAGTTTTAATTTTCCCATCCAGAGACAGATAGTTCTAGAAGATTAAACTGGCATTTTCTTTTTATGCTTCAATAGAATCTAATCATGAAATTTGAGATCTCTTTACATTCCTTAAGAAATTAATGGTCGGGATAATCTAAATATAGTGGAACATTCTTATATATGTATACTTTTGTTATTTTTTAACATTGAGGCTTTTGGAGAATGTTGAATAGCAGTTGAGCAGGGGTATCAAACTGGCGGCCCACAGGTCAGATGCGTCACACACAGGCCACGCCCACCCCAGCTCCATGAAGGGGGAAAAGTCACGAAATGGCATGTGACGGCAACCTGACGTGGCAAGTTTGACACCCATGCAGTAGAGCTAATTATCACTCAAGATCTTCTTATTCATAGACTGGGGACAAGATGGTAAGGGCAATGACAAAGTGACATGGGAAAATTGATATTGTTGAGACACAATTGTTCCATGGTTAATTACATATGGGAATCTGGCCTAAGAGAACCATTGTATAATAGATTGTCTTGAGAAGCAACAAATACTCTAAAAATCCTTGCCTTTAGTCTATAAAGCATGTACTACAGCATAAAATGTTGCTAGCTTTAACATTCTTGTTTCATGCAGCTAACAGGACTGAGTGTCTCTAATGGAAAGGATCAGCTTGTGGTTTTCCATACAAAAGACAACAAAGATCTAATTGTCTGCCTTGTCAGTATGCATTCACTTAATGAGAACAGAATTGGGGAGCTGGTTGGAGTCGTGGCAAATCACTTCAAAAGGTAAATATGAATGCACACCTCTGAATCTGAAACAAATATGAAAGTAGTAATTAAGCCAATTGATGGTATAGATAGTCCTTGATTGATAACCATTCATTTAGCAACTGTTACAATGGTGCTGAAATAAATCCATTCCTTGCACTTATGATTCTTGCATCATCCTCATGGTCACATGATTGCAATTCGGGCACTTTGAAACCAGCTCGCATTTATGACCAGTTGCAGTGTTCTACAGTCATGTGATCAGGATTTGCAAACTTCTTTGCCAGTTTATGGCAAAAAAAATGCCATTTAGAAGAATGGTTTGCACTTACAACCTCAGTGTTCACTTAATGACCATTGTAGAAATGGTTGTAAAATTGGTCTGACTTGACTTATGACCACAACAACTTACAATGAAAATTCTAGTCTTATTTCTTGTCATAGGTTGAGGAGTTCCTGTAGTCTTTTTTTCTGTCCTCTTATCTACAATTTGATTCTTGGAATTTCCTGTCTTCTTTCTTTTTCTAATTTGAAAAATTTCTGACTTTGATTCTGCTACATTGGTTTGTTTTGGCACTGTTTCATACCTTCTTATTTATTTCATTTCGACCGTTGACAAAAATTGGATCTAGGTGGCATGCATTTTTGTAAAACAATGCAAAGGGAACCTGTAAACATGACTGCTAATAACTGTCCTTCATCAATACAATTTCTTTTGCGAGAAGCAATGTGTTCTGCTGTGCTGTACTATATTCTCAATAGATTTTTTTTTAGTTAGAACTTACATTTCCTGCTCACACCCACCAGGTATGTGTATTTGAAAAGTATTCAGCTTCTATTTCACAGTTCCTTTCCCTCCTCATCTTAACAAAAGCCAATACTGCAGCAGGGACCTATTTCTTTTACACTTTAGTTTTTTTTTCCTTAAGTCTGTTTGAAGTACAGATTTAAATTATGACACCGTAGATTACTAATAGCTACCATCTTCATACCTTTAAAAAAGCATGTTTTGGCATTCTGATTGTAATTCTTATAGTTTTGGTACACTTTAATTTTCCTTATTCCATGAAACAATTTTAGTTCCTTATGGAAGATAGGCATTATCATGGAGATGCAGTGCTGTGAGCTATCAACCCATTACTTCATCTTGCTTGGCCCTGAGAAAGTCTGGTCTAAATGGAAAGAAAGGTCCGTCAATATTACTATTTAAACCAACTTCAGCCAAGAGCCATCATGTACATAGTGGGCTTGGTTTTGAGGTCTTCTACCCGTATTAAGTATTTTGTAAAAAAAAAAAAAATCGGTCAGCTTCATAGAAAAGCAATTGCCCTCTATAATTTTTTGCTAATCTTGCATTAGAATAGCCGGTTTGGTATAGTGGTAAAGGTCAGAAGAACGGGACTGACTGCTAAAAGGGCGATAAGATGGAATCAAGCACTAGATTTTTTTCTTGTCTGAGTTGTGCATTGTTAAGTTCAATAAAATTAATAATTGAAAATAAATTTCATTTCTAGAGACAATTAATGCATTCACTTTTTTCTGTGGTAGTTATATAGAAAGAAAGGTAAACGTAGAGTGAATAGACAGGAATTAATTACTAAAAGACAGATTATAAATAGGAAAATTAAGCTAGGTTCCTGAATCTTGTACTCCGATTCCTTTCTTAACCCTAACCTCCACCATTCATTTTCATATACACACATGCAGATATACATGTAATCCTTGACTTACGACTGCTTGCTTAGCGACATTCCAAGCTACCTCTGAAAAGCTGCTTATGACTCAGTTTCAAAGTTACAGCAGTTGCAGCACTCCTGTGGTCACATAAAAACAAAATCCAGGCAGATTTGCTTCTTACAATCTATCACAGGGATGTTGCAGCAGCCCCCCCCCCAGCCTAACTCCTCCCCCATCCTACCCCACCAGATCCCACACTCCTCCCCATCACCAATCACTCACTTTCTGTAGATGTCCAGAATTTGCATTGTGGAAGGAGAACAGGCTGCTCTACCCCTCAATATCCCTAGACTCTGTGGCTCTGTCTTGGAAGTGAGTGCCATTTTCGGAGCAGCTGCAGTGAATTAACACTTAACATCCACATTTGGGATAGCAGAGATGACAGTTGTTAAGTGAGGTGGTCATGTGGGTGCCTTACTTAAAGACCATCATGACTTGCAACCATAATAAGCAGGTTCCATTAAAATTGTATGATTGTAAAATTGAATCATTAAAAATGAGGCCTGCTTGTATTCACTTTTTTTATATAGTTTCACTCTTAAACATTCCCAACATTTCCTGAAGATATATGTATAGAGAGAAAGTGAATAAAATACAGATAGTCCTCGACTTACAACAGTTCTTTTAGTGACTGTTCAAAGTTACACCGTCACAGGAAAAAGTGACTTATAACAATTTTTCACACTCACGACCGTCGCACCGTCGCCATAGTCATGTGATCAAAATTTGGTGGCTTGGCAACTGATTCATATTTATGATGGTTGCAATGTCTTGCGGTCATGCGATCTGCTTTTGTGACCTTCTGTCAAGCAAAGTCAATGGGGGAAGCCAGATTCACTTAACAACCGTGTTACTAGCTTGACAACTGCAGTGGTTCACTTAACAACTGTGGCAAGAAAGTTCATAAAATGGGGCAAAACTTACTTAACAAATGTTTCGCTTAACAACATATATCTTGGGTTCAATTGTGGTTGTAACTCGAGAATTACCTGTAGTACTATAGTATGCTTTCCTGCTTTCTCCCCACATCATCTCAATATAAGATATTGAGTTATTTGTAAAAAAAATAATAAAGATGGTATACAAATAAATAAAACAAATTCCAATCTGAGATCTGGTTGTGGTTCCCCCTAGTCCTA
Organism: Thermophis baileyi; assembly: GCA_003457575.1. Classification (NCBI taxonomy): domain Eukaryota; kingdom Metazoa; phylum Chordata; class Lepidosauria; order Squamata; family Dipsadidae; genus Thermophis; species Thermophis baileyi. Next base: position 178,032 of record QLTV01001344.1, on the reverse strand, counting down.
TTGCCTAGTTGATTGCTTATAGGAATTATTGATAACATGCTGATTACTGAGTTCGTAGGTTTTTCTCTGTGCCACAAGGTACAGTACTGCATGATTTTTTTTTAAAGTATTCATGCGTATACACACACACACACACACACACACACACACACACACGTACGTTAGTCTCAGGATAAGCATATATAAAATACAGAAAATGAGAAAAAATTGTAAACCAAAGAAATCAAACAAGGAAACAAAGGAAAAGAAGAAGAAAACCTAACCAAATCTGGTTTATATCCGCACAGTTCTCAGTTCTTCTTCATAACTTCTGTCTTTGCATCTGTATAGTACAGTATAACTCCACAGTATAACTCCATACGGTAGTACTCTTCGTAACGTAACTCTTTTCAATCAGTTACAAAAAGTTTCAGCATAATTTTCTTGAAGCCTGCTTTCCATTCATTCACTTGGGAGATTAATTAATAGACTAATATTTCTTTTTCACACAGAACTTGCAGGTGTTCTTTTCTGCAGTTTTCTTCCATGTCCATTTTTCTGCTTTCAACACTAACAATAACTATTCTGTCTTGCATTCAAAACCTTTCATCATTCACAGATCCTTCATTAATTCTCTCAATCTTTCGTCACCGTCAAGTACTGCTTTTAGATTCATCTTTGTCCATATTGAAACTAGCTAACCTTTTTCTAACCAGATGCCAAGCAATAATCATTCTCATTCTTCCTTGGCTGAATCACTTTTTCTGTATGCTGTCATCTCATTTCCACCTGTCCATTCTACTTAACTAACAGGATGACTTGCATTCATTCAGAATACAACTTTTCTGTAGATCACAGTCCTAAGTGGTTAGCACATTTGGACCAGTATGCCTCAACTAAAACCTGAATTTTACTGCAGATGCACTTACGTTATTCTATTAAAGGAAGGAACACTCATCTAAAATAACCTGAAAGCCAACTTACATTACCCAATATCACACATGAAGTACATGAAGTGAACTGACACATTTAGGATACAGAAAGGAAGAAAGACACCATGATCTAAGTACCCAGATGCCCTATTTAACCAATGATCAAGCTTGATGTTGAGATGAGCTTGAATGTGTTATGATGGGGGGAGGGGGGCAGAGGGAGGAAAACTCTCATCACTGCAAACAGTGTCCTTCCCATTTTAAATGTGCACAGACAAGCTGTTTGACTGAATGGAAAAAATGTATTTCCAGTGTAAAGAATTCTGTGCAATGAAGATGCCCTTTAAAGAAGATGAAAATTTCGCTCCCATCTTATCCAAAATGACAATGGGCAGCTTTCAATACAATAAAACCATAAATATAAAAACATCAAAATTAATAAGAGAATTAGATAAAACTAAGAACCAAGGGCACAAGCAGTACGGAGATAGGATTGTCTCTGTTACTCCACCAGTCACCTCCAGGGTAAAGTGCCCCTATTGGAGCCCCAGGCAACTGGCAGAGCCAAGTTTTAATTCCTTTCTGGAAGATCAAAAGGGTGGAAGTACATCTCACCTCTGGTGGCAAGATATTCCAAAGAGCAGGGCCATGGCAGATAAGCCTCTTCTCCTAGACTTTGCCAGCTGAATTTCATTGACCGACAGGATCCCAGCATGCCAAAGCAAGTAAGGCGGGCCAATCCCATTGAAGCAAGACTGTTCCTCAAATAGAATTTAGTTATACATGTATTCATTAACTGTCCTTTCCCATATATTAGACAGCCAAACTATCTGCAAAGGGATCTCTCCTACTGATCTTAATAATTGGGTACATTCATATTGGGAGAGGCACTCCTCCAGAAAAAGACACTCCTCCTCAAGAATTATAGCTTTAAAAGAAAAATAACAAATTAATGATTCCATTATCATTATCATCTCTTAGAAATGGGATATGTAATAGGATATCTGAAATTGCTGGGAGGAGGCAGTATTTTGTGGAATGTGAAACAGAAGATGGCATATAGGGACAACTGTGACAAATTGTCCTCAAATGTTTTGTACGAGAAGAGCAGGCAGAACTGGGGGGCAGAGTTAAGCACATCATCAGCATAGTCATTACATTCCCACAAATGGTCCAAGCTCAACCTTGAATTCCATTGACTCTTATCTGCTGCCAATTTAGTATTGAATGTTAGTCGACTAGATTTTTGTGTGTAGAATTAAGCAATAAACCTTTTGAACTGCAATTTAATGTATGGTTTTGATTCTTTGCACCTGACATATTCAGAATTGTGTCCATGGCTAGTAGAAGTATCATTTAAATGGGGAAGATATATATGAAGAAACCCATTCCGATATATTTTCTTCCTGTTGAAATAATTCACCTATTACGCTTGCTGCTGCCCTGTTATTGAGAAAACATTTAGCTTAGTATTCCAAGTATATATAAATATCTTGTGAATTGTATCTGAATATCTTATTTGATGTGATCTTTCTGATAAGATAAAGTCATTTCATCTGGATGTCCATTTTTTGTTTTTCCAATGTTTGTGTCTAAAATTGAAATATATTTTAATAAACTGTCAGATTTCATTGTCAGATATCAACAATGTAAAGTGCAAAATTAGTATTCCAGTTCTGTATATCTTTTCAATCTTTTTTTTTCCGAAATTGTTTCCTATTTTATTTAGTTTGTAAGCCAGGTGATAGATTTGAGATTACTCGTTTTAATGCTATGCCGCTGAATCATTAAAATTCAAAAACAGTGTCAAATTAGTTAGTTATTTATAACTAAGTAATTATAAATAAATAACTAATTAACCTTTTTAAGTGACTAGGTGGCTCAGTGGCTAAGACACTGAGCTTGTCGATCAGAAAGGTCGGCAGTTCAGCGGTTCGAATCCCTAGTATAGGTCTCCTGTGTTAACAGGGGGTTGGACTAGATGACCTCCAAGGCCCCTTCCAACTCTGTTACTGTTATTGTTAGTGAGGGGTTGTACTGTGGTCTTGAATTATGATTAATGTATTATACAATACTAAACTATGATTGCAGTATTTTTATTTTGCTTTGTTTTATAATTTAATTTATAAGTAGCATTGTGTAGTCTATACCTTTATTTCATCTGGTACAGGTAGTCCTTGACTTACAACAGTTTGCTTAGTGACCTTTCGAAGTTACAACAGCACTGAAAAAAGTGATGACCATTTTTCACACTTATGACCATCGCAGCATCCCCATGGTCACGTGATCAAAATTCAGATGCTTGGCAACTGGTTCATATTTATGACGGTTGCAGTGTCCTGGGATCATGTGATCACCTTTTACGACCTTCTGACAAGCAAAGTCAATGGGGAAGCCAGATTCCACTTAACAACTGTGTTACTAATTTAACAACTGTGTTAAATTACTTCACAACTGTGGCAAGAAAAGTTGTAAAATGAGGCAAAATTCACTTAACAAATTTCTCACTTAGCAACATAAATTTTGGGCTAAATTGTGGTTGTAAGCTGAGGATTACCTGTATAACAGATTACAGCATTAGCGCATAAAATTCACAAAAACAGCATATAAAATGTGCATCAGAATATAATCACCAGTATCTGAATCATTTTTAAAATGCACAATGTAAATGATGAATAAAATTATGTATAAGCAGTTACTAGAGTTGCTAAGCCCATGGCCGAATATTTAGAACATTTAGCCATTGGACACCAGTGCCTTCGAAATGATGTAATTCTTGCAGTGACCTGGGAATCTTCTGATGGGTCATTCCATTGCAATATGATGTAAAGCTTGTGGGACTTTCCCACAGTCAGAGTTACTGTTAACAACCAGCCCCTATTTGTAATTGACACCTGCCATGTCCATTCCAGGTGCCAGGCTGTCTCAATATCAGTGTCGTCTTTGACTAATTGCTGTCCACGTTTCTAGAGCAGGTTCCAAAATTTGAGCCTGAGTATTTGATTGTCACAGTCCTCATGTATAGTTAATAATCAGTTTGCCTCACATTTTTGCCACTCCTTTTTTAAGGTTGATTGTCTTCTAAGGCATGGGGGTGGTATGTTAGATAGACGTATACTAGAAGAGTCTATATCTAAAAAGCAGTAAATGAATAAGTTAATTAAATAACATTTAAACAAATATTTGAAGCTCTTAACAATAACTGACATTTTGTTCAATCTATGTAATTTGGTGTCATTGGTTAGCCCTAGCTCCAGATCCCTTATGAATCCAAAAAAGAACCGTATAGATCAGTGATGGCGAACCTTTTTTTCCTCGGGTGCCGAAAGCGCGTGTGCGCGTGCTATCGCGCACGTGCGAGTGCCCACACCCATAATTCAATGCCTGGGGAGGGTGAAAACGGCCTCCCCCGCCCCCCCCGGAGGCCCTCTGGAGGCCAGAAACAGCCAGTTTCCTGACTTCCAGTGGGCCTGGTGGGCCCGTTTTTTGCCCTCCTCAGGCTCCAGAGGCTTCCCTGGAGCCTGGGGAGGGCAAAAACACCCTCCCCCGCCCCCGGAGGCCGAAAATGCCCTCCCAGAGCCTCCGCGCAAGCTGAAAATCAGCTGGCCGGCACGCACATGCGCGCTGGAGCTGAGCTAGGGCAACGGCTTGCGTGCCGGCAGATATGGCTCCGCGTGCCACCTGTGGCACCCGTGCCATAGGTTTGCCATCACTGGTATAGATTTATGAGGGATTCTTCTATTTATTTTCGTCATTTTAAAAGCAGTATGCATGTGATTGCATTTTTCTTTTTGATCCTTACATTTTTTCTTTTTTATTTCTGCCTTATATCTATTCTTACTTAAAAAAAAATTGTTGTATGTTTAAAAGTGACTTTTTAAATTTATCAATGAAAAAAAAATTTAAATTGTTTTTGCAGACTTGAAGGAGATTGGGGAGTAAATAACTATACAAAATGGTTTCATATAGGATTTATAACAAAATGAAGAAATTATTTGGTTTCAAGACAGCCTATTCATTCTAATAAATGCTCTCTTGAAATTAACCTGTTTTCCATTATTTTGGAAGAAAGAAAATCCATTCTTAGAAAGATGCAGGAAGAGTGGTAGGAATAAGCAATTTAAATTAAGAGTTGGGAGTCATCAGTTTAGAATTGCATACTTTTCCCCTTATTGCTACATCACTGTTTCCCATCTGAACAGGAGTGTAGAGGAGTGTTTATTACCTAAGGAGACTGTTGTATAGAACCGGGCTTGACATTTGTCTCAGTCTCAAGTGTAGCTGAAGCAGCTTCTGTGTCCATCTGATAAAGGCTGTCTCTGAGCTAAGGTAAATTTTGAAGGCACTCAGCAGAGGGAGCTGGCGAGGTGGCCATAAATAATGTTTTTAAAAAATACGGTCTTCTTCCAGTTCCTATTTGCCTCCTATGAACTTCATGGAAATGCTCATTTGTTTTCTTGGCAACTGTACATTTCCCCTGATTCCCCTGTAGGAAGCCAGAGCATTCAGACATTTGCAATAATGCCTGTTCATCCATTGTTTTGATATAACAGTTCAGATAACATTGGCTAATGGCTAATAGACACGGTCCTCTGAACCTGCATTGCTACAGATTGAGGCCGATGACTATATCCTTGGATGTACTGAAGATTGTTTGTTAAGCATCAGTTGTGGGTTTTACTCTGTTGGGAGTTTTTTTGTTTGTTGTTGTAAGTTGCATTGCTTAAGATAGAGCCATATAATAGCCATATAAGCCAGAACGGAAGAAGAATATAGATCTAAAATATTAAATGAAACATATGCAGCATCAGCCTTAGATGCATCTGTCATAGTGGTTTGCCATATCTTTTGTTTCACTGCAGCTGCTTAAGAAAACCCTCTGTAGCTGAACATTTCAACAACTTCCATACTACAAATATTAAATGTCAATCCTCCACCTCCCTTTTTAAAAGTATCATATTGCTCAGCAACCTTAGACAGAGGCTGGTTTTGTCCTTTCTTCTTTAGCAGAGCTTTAAAGTTCTTAATTCAAACAAGGTTCTGATACTTAAATATACATTGCAGTTTTAATTGTCCTATTGCCTATTTTGGAAAGTTAAAAATCTCATTATGCATTGTATAATGTGCTATCAATATACCTATGCTTTTGAATTCCCACCCAATTTAAGGGTCCCACCTATGAGTTTCATATTCTCAGCATAAAAATTTGCAAACCTAACAGAGAGACAAAATAAAAGTGGGCAACAGTTTTTTAAAATATTTAAATACAAACATGGATTTGCGTAATCAAGATATCTCGTTATTTCAGTCTGATTGAGTAAGTTCTGTTATATTCATTCCTGTGATATTCTAGTGTTGGCGAACCTTTTCGGCACCGAGTGCCGAAATGGGACCGCACGCGCGTGGGCGGGGCAGTGCCAGAAACCGGAAGAGCAGCTTCCTTGCGTGCACTCTCAGGAGCACCGGAAACCGGAAGAGCAGTTCCGCGCTGGGAAGCTGAGCTTCCATTTTCCAGTGTGCACATTCATGGCGGTCACCTGGTCTTCAGAAAAGCTGAGCTTCCATTTTCCAGCGTGCACATTCATGGCGGTCACCTGGTCTTCCGGTTTCTGGCACTCATGCACGCACAAAAACCAGCTGGCCAGCGCGCATATGTGCGCCAGAACCCAGAAGAGCAATGGGCGACCGCTGGCGTGCCCGGAGAGATGGCTCTGCGTGCCACTTCCGGCATGCGTGCCATAGGTTCGCCATCACTGTTCTAGTGAATATGACAAGAAAAACATACCATTAAATTTGAGGTCTGAAACTAATTCTAATTCTGTAACAATGTTGTAAATATAAAGCTTAAGAATTTTTGACCTAAAAGCAATAAACACTATATTATATCTTATGTGTAGATATCTCATATGAGGAATGCAAATCAATGTTATATAAAAATGAGAAACAAGGAATTTTTTTTTAATGAAGTTGACTACAAGAGTTATCTTGCTCACTTCCATGGTTGAACTCCTTTATTTTATATTGTATAAATGAAATCATGGTGTTGATAAGATCATACCTAGAATATTGTGTCCAGTTCTGGCACACATTTTAGGAAGGATTTTGATGAACTGGAGCATATTCAGAGAACAGCAGTTAAATTGTAAGGGGTCTAGAAAGAAAATTCTATGAGCCATTGAGGATGTTTAGTCTGAAGAATACTGTAGAGTAACATGATAGTTGCTTTCATGTATCTGAAAGGTTGGCATATAGAAGATAAGGCAAAAATTGGTAAGAAATAAGGGGTTAAAATTATAAAGAAGTAGAGTTTGGTTTGGTTAGGGACCAGGAAAATATTCCAATGGTAAAGTTGTTCAACAATGGAATGAAATATAACTTTCAATTGGGCAAAATTGGAATGTATAGGGAACAAGTGAACCAAGGTAATTCAAATGGGCTAACATACACAATGCTGGGACTCATGATACCTGTAGGAAAGAAATTGGGGGAAGTTGTGGTCACTTCAGTGTGACCACACCTTCCAACTACACTTCGCATAACCGTGTAGGATTCATGGCATAAGGGAAGATGAGAGGGGTGTATCCCCACCCTCTTTCCCACCTGTCTCCAACACCTGTGCCCAGTCAGCCAGTGGCAAGGTCTGACGAGCAAGCAGCCATTGGTTGCTTTGGAACGAATGCTGAAATGGAAATTTCTTAACAGTGGTTGGTGGTGAAGGAAGAATGAGGGAACAACTCAGATGCCTGCTGGCGAGGTAAGGTTGGCTGGGAGACACGAGCAGTCAACAGAGTGAACCCTCTTCCTTCCTGGAGAGGGAATCTTTGGGAACATACTAGAATAGGGTGGAGTTTTCCTCTCACTCCACAGCTCCCTTTGTTTCCCCCCTCCACCAACAAAATGGCAGGCAGACCCATGGGTCAACTGAGGAGGGGGAGGAGAAGGCTTCACCCCACTTTCCTGGGGGTCATGAGGGGAAAGAAAACACCTCTATTTTATTTGAAAAGAAGAATGACCCAACAGATCACAGGCTGTCTGTAGTTTCTTTAAAAAGGCTAACGCACGCTCAACAACGTGAACCCTCTGCACATGCCCCACCATCTGAATCATAGAAGCTGTACTGGTAAGCCAAGTCTTAGATCACCATACTACTAATATGAAAAATGTATGGGCTGAGATGACAAGTGAGACTAGAAGAGGTGGTGTTGAGTGATTGATCCAGCAAAAGGAAATTAATGAACCAAAATGGCAACATTAGAAATAATGGTTGTGATCTACTGTGTACATTGTGCCTTGATGTTTATGAATGCTTTTCTCATTAGCAATCAGAGATATTGTCTAACAAGATTACTCTCACTTGTACTTACATGAATAAGAAGATGATATGTTTAATTTTTCTTATCAAAGTTGTGAAAGTATCAATCATATTCCTCTCTCTTCAAATAAAGAGCAGAAAACTATGGGCCATTTTCCAGAAAATGGAACTGGTTTCATATTATAATTAAAACTATGAATCAGAATTCCTGCCTAAAATTTTACCTTAATCATAAAGTTCAGTGCTTTAGGCAATGCAAACCTCCAACTGAGATATGAAAATAAGATAGATTTGTAGAATTGTAAGGATTACAGAGATTCTCAGATATGAAACACTTTGTAGTATGAATGTTGTAGTCTTTATTATAACCTCTAGATTGAAAGTAAGCACAATAGGTATTCCTTAACCAAATATCCTTAAAGTGCAAAGCATATATCAAGATGCTAAGTATTCATTTTATTACCGTACTTAAATTATATGCCATCATTCTGTCTCTGCTGTCACTGAAGAGCTACATCTTGAGGAATCTCTCAATATACTGATCAAGTCCAAATAGCAAAGGCATGTATGAGTTAAGTTTTATTTATTTTTTAATATACAAAAAATGTCACTCACTTCCCACAGTCTGCCCAAGACATTCTAATTTCTGAGGTAGATTAGCAAATTATTCCCTCTCTGCTCAGTAGATCTGTTGTTCTTACTTTAGGTCAGTCAGCTTATTTTGACAGAAATTCCCAGAAACCTCTCCCACCAGGCCAATTGAAATACGGTAATAATACATTATGGGGACGCGGTGGCTCAGTGGCTAAGACGCTGAGCTTGTCGATCAGAAAGGTCGGCAGTTTGGCGGTTCGAATCCCTAGTGTTGCGTAACAGAGTGAGCTCCCGTTACTTGCCCCAGCTTCTGCCAACCTAGCAGTTCAAAAGCATGTAAAAATGCAAGTAGAAAAATAGGGACCACCTTGGTGGGAAGGTAACAGTGTTCCGTGCGCCTTCGGCATTTAGTCATGCCGGCCACATGACCACGGAATCGTCATCAGACAGCGCTGGCTCTTCGGCTTAGAAACGGAGATGAGCACCGCCACCTAGAGTTGGGAACGACTAGCACGTATGTGCGAGGGGAACCTTTACCTTTTTAATAATACATTAAATAGTAAATGTATCTATTTAACTAGGAAGAACAAGTCGTGCCCTATACTTTGAAGAAAATAAAATATAGTTCAGCAAATGCTTAATAATTTTTAAACTTCCGTGTAATTACTAGATATTTACTGAAAGCTTATCTACCTCCCTGAATCTAATGAAGTAAGCTGTTGCTCCCAAATGCTTATGCCCCAATAAAGTTGATTAGTCATGAAGGTGCTACCAGATTCCATGTTTATTTTGTTTCCATAGTCTAAAAAGGCTCTTCTCTCCCATTTATTCCCATCCTCCCGATTTTTGCCTACCCTTAAGTAACTGTTTCATCCACTTCCATTAAGTATTGCCCTCAACAGTAGCATAGATCTACTCAATCTTAAATGGTTCCTTTTGAGGGGAGGTTAGTAGGGTTGTTATTGTTGTTTGCATGTTAAGAACAGAAGGAGGTGGCCCTGAAAAAAAAGGGAAGGACTATTATTCATGTTTAGGCTGCTCTTTGAATGAATAGACTTAAATTTCTTTTTTTAATGGTAGTGAACAAATGCACTCCTGAAGAAACAACTCTTGTACAACTTAAGAGCACTTTAACTCAAAAGAAGATCTGATTCTAATTATTACAATTGTTAATTAAGGATTTTGGAAGAACTATTCCCTTCTGAAAAAGATACTGGACATACAGCCAACAGAACATAATTGATGGGACATTGCCTGCAATTATAGCTAGCTCAAAGTTTTAAATGGTACTCCTGTCTGGAAAGATTTAGATCTGAACTTACAATAGTTTAGTGTGCTCTGAATAAAATGTCATAATAGTCAATATAGTGGAGTTGGGTTTTGTGAGTGAGTGAATGTATTATGAGTGAGTGAATATATTTAAAGTTTCCCATTACATCCAATTAACTGAATTTTAAAATCAATCCACTCATCACACTAAAATACTGCTTTCTTTTCTTAGTTTGTTAGGAATTAAATAGTTCTAGCTATCAAAGAAATTGTATGTTTCAATGCGAATCTTCCTTTAATTGTAGCTTTAATTTTCTTGAATTTCTCAATAATCTGAATACTGTCAAACATGAATTTTATGATAACTTTAAGCCTTGGGACATAAATGTAGCATTGTTTAAAGATCTTATATCATTTGAATCTGATAACAAATAATTTAAATAAATTGGCATGAATAGTCTTTTTAATTTCAGAGATCAGTAAAGTTGACATTTACCTGTTTTCAGATTATTTGCATTGTGGTAAAGTTTAACATATGGAACATTTATGTATGTTCCTTCCAGCACTGCCATATATATGGCATGTCAAAATGGGCTAGAGTAAGCATTCTGTGTTATTTTGGCACAATTATCCTATTTAAATATCTAAATTCATGTTATTATCTTGGGTGTCCCAAAATATTACCCTGAGGTATTCAGTATGTCTTAGTTCTGTTTTCCACTTTATATCCTGTATTCTTTGTTCTAAGTACTTTCCTGGCTTGTTCATACCTGATGTGTGTTAAGAGAGCTAAAAGTTTGACAAAAAGGCAAAATGAGCATTTCCAATGGGGGAAAAACAGAGGTGGGTTGCTGCCGGTTCGGACCAGTTCAGGCGAACCGGTTGTTACGATTCTGCGCAGTTCGCCGAACCGGCAAATCCCACCACTGGCTGGCTCTCAGCTCCCCCCAGCCCACATCTCGTCCTCCGCCTGGATTCTCCACAGCTGCTGAGCCACGCCTGCCTGCGGGCAGGGGGGTGACCATGGAGCACAAGGCTATGTGGCCCACATTGCTCCTCTGCCAACCGCCCCTGCCCCTCCCTCGCCTGCCGGCCCACGCACTTCAGACAAGCGCGGGCCGCTGCTGTGAGAACAGTGCAAGCCCCATGGGCTGCTGGAAGGTAAGGCTGATGGCGGGGAAGGAAGATCCGCTCCGGGCTTGCTGCGCTCAGCTGAAGGGCCACTGGGGGGGACACAGCGAGGCTTGGCAGCCTTTCGGGCCCAGCTTCAGCTTCCGCGAGGCCCAGGTGAGAAGCCTGAGAGAAAATGCCTCCCTTGAGGGCTGCCCACTCAGCCATCCGCCGTCTGGGCTAGCCTGGAAGTGGCATCTGTGTCCCCTTGTCGCGCGCTGGATGTGGGACCTGAGGTGGAGGGGAGGGCAAGCTAGCAGCAGCCCAGAGCAAGGCCCAAAAGGCTGCCGAGCCTCGCCATGTCCCCCTACTACCACCGAGGCGGCCCTTCAGCTGAGCACAGCAAGCCCGGAGCGTATCTTCCTTCCCCGCTGTCAGCCTTACGTTCCAGCCCATGGGGCTCAGACCGTTCTCACAGCGGCGGCCTGCGCTCATCCGAAGTGCGCGGGCCAGCGGGCGAGGGAGTGGCAGGGGCAGCTGGCAGAGGGGCGATGCGGGCCGCATAGCCTCGTGCTCCCTGGTCGCCCCCATCCGCAGGCAGGTGAGGCCCAGCAGCTGCGGAGAATCCGGGCAGAGGGCGAGATGTGGGCTGTGGGCGAGCCGAGCGGTGATGGCTCAGCCTTGGCTCACCTTCCCCTCTGCCACCAGCTGTGGGAGAAAGGTAAAGTCACGGTTGCCTTGCCGTGAGTGATGTCAAGTTGGCCATGCCCATTCAGTCACATGACCCCCCAAGCCACGCCCACCCAACCAGTCACTAGGCGAACCAGTTGTGAAATTACTTGAAGCCCGCCACTGAGGGAAAATTATTATGCTATATGAATATTGCTAACCTAAATGAGTGAAACTCTTAATTTCAATTGTAATTCAATTAAATTAAGCCATTGCATGCATTTATTTATTTATCTATCTATTTATTTATTCATGTATTTAATTTCTGTAGCTGCCCATCTCAATCAGGTACTCTGGGTGGCTTACAGTTACAAAATATATAACAATTAAATAAAATAAAAACAATAAATTTCTTGACACAGTCTCCAGCTGAAGCAATGCATTAGCAATGCAACATGGAATCTAAAATAACTTCCTTGAAATTTAATCGTTTGACCATCCAATTTCTAAGGTCCGATATAAGGGTCTTTAAAATGAAGTACTCTAATACATTACTAAGATCTAGTCAAGAATACTTCTTAAAGCTTATATGTACCTCTTTTTAAAAAAATGCTCTTGCAATGTGGAATGTACGTCCTTTAGACCTACCATTTTTAGAAAAGGAATCTAAGCACACCTTTTTCTCATAAGGGAGCTACATATAATTTTCTCTCCACTTTATCTGTTGCAATATTTCTTAACATATTTTTATATTTCTTATTTATATAGATCTTACATGGCAACATATTGGAGAGATAGTTTCTTCCATGTTGTACAATTGAATTCCATTAGTACAAGACAGTTGTAAGTTATCCATTGCAAGGATCTGGTTATATGATTCCCAAGAACTGGTCATGCATTTACTTCCCTCAGCTCCAATATTTATTGCTCCAGAAGTCTTTGTGCACATTCACAGGCACATAGTCTTGATCTTGATATCCATTCACTAGTAGAAACATTATGGAATTGTCAAAAGATCCATCTGGCCCAAGCAGCTGTCCTGGTATTTTGTTCTCTGTTTGCTTGGGAAATTACAGACTTCATTGTTCTCTGGCAGACTTTTACTTTTGCTGCCACTACTTTTGATGGGAAGGGAAGGAAATAAGGACCATCTGTCTAATAACTTTAATCAGAAAGTGTTTTTCTTCTTCCCTCAACAAGTTTCTACTTTTCAAAAAAAAAACTTGTCGGTGCAACAGTAATTTCTGGCTATAGACAGCATCTTAGAACAGGAGTCCCCTGCGAAAGTGGCATGCACGCACGTGAAACCATCCCCTCTCCCCACCCCCCACCGCTACTGGCACCGGTCCGCAAAGCTGGAAAGGTTGTGGACTGCTATCTTAGATTACATTATATTTGTGTAAGTAGTTGTCTATTAGCTTTGTTATGCCTGTATGATTGATTTTTAACATTCCAGCAAATAATAATCTTTGCTAATCTCTTTCAGATAGGAAATTAAGGTACTATCACATACCAGAATGTAATTGTGATCCCCTGTAAATCAGAGCTGCCACTCTGTGTTGATGACATTATTTCAAATTATTGTTAACAATATTCTCTGCTTTTAAAATAAAAATTCTGTCTCGGTTATTATGTTTATTTAAATTAATATTCAGTTTTCCATTTTTAAAACATGGGTGCTTCACAAATTAAAATTTTAAAACTTTAAAATTAGTGATTGCATGCCCTTAAAAAAGCAGAATGTATCAAGATCCTCAGCAATCCCTGTTTTTTAAAGGCAATTCGAATTTGATACCAAATTTGATATTTGTAGACCAGTAGCTACAAAATTGACATGTATATATTTTCCTTCTGCAACATGAATTCATTATTAAGAGTAGGCAACCATATGGTTTTGCCATAAACAAACCCAATTGTTCATGTTGGCTCCTCCCATTTAGAAGAAATTGATTAGGGTGTGGTTTATAAACTATAGATTACTCCATCTGATGTTTCTCATTTAGGTTATCTAAAGATTCTGGGCTGTTCTGAAAGGAATATTTGAAGAAATGGTTCATAGTTAGCTTTAGCTAAAGTTCATAGTGCAATTTTTGAAAAAAATCTACTCTTACGAATGCAGAGGACCTTCTTACAATAATTTTTCGGTATAAACAGGATTCAGTGAGGCCCTGCAGGTGTGAGCAACATTTCTATTCCCTGACAATTGTATACGCATACTATACTTGAAAAATAATGGACTAGTTGTTATCCTGCAGATGTTGTTAGGCCTCAATTCCCAGCACAAACTAGAAAGGCTAGTAATGACAGAAGCTGGGAGCTGCCACAACCACATGCTGTCTGTCTGAATCTTTCTATTGCTGATTGATTCATGTGAGAGACTTGCAGAAATATATTACTTGATAGATTCAGATCAGAAGAGGACCTTAGATCCCTTGAAGATGTAGAACTTTTTTTAAAAGATAAATTATACTTACTTATATTTCTTTAAAAGCAGAGTTATTACTTGAAATTAAAAAATAGGGTGTAATTAAGTAATTGGCTGAAGAATATTTATTCTGATACATGTCATACAAATCTACTATCCAAAGGCCTTTGCTATTTTTGTTTCATCATTAGTCTGATGAAGATATGCATTTCTTGGAATTCAGCAGGGTTTTTTAAAGTGCTTCAGCTTTTGGAACTGTACAAGAAAAGCACTGTCCTATTGCATCTATTATTTTGGTAAATCCAAGTAGGCAAAATGCTTGTTTTCTGTAGTTCTTTTTTCAGCATGTCTTCATGAGGAACCAGGGGTGGGTTCCGGATTTTCCTACTGCCGATTCACTCAGGGACGCGCCGCGCGGGCAGGTCGCAGATGCGCGCACATGCGCAGTGCTTCTCGCCGCTGAGAGAACCGGCTCGGTGGCATGGCAGGCCTGGGTTGCTGCCGGTTCTAGCGACCCAGGCTGCCACGTCACTAACGGTTCTATAGAGCCGGCCCGAACCGGTAGGAACCCACCTCTGTGAGGAACATGTAATTAAATCAATCCTCTTAAAATCTGCTCAGATTTTACTGTATTACTCAATTTTCCTGTATGAGTAGGGGCAGGAGATACTGTCAGAGTATTGATGGTAGTGTTTTGCTAACTGACTAGCTGTACTTTTTGCTGATTGACCTGTCAGTTCTTTGACAGCATTTAGTGCAATGTGGCATGGCATATTAAGAGTGTATTATTAAGCAGACTTGTATAGATAGACTTGTTAAGTGCTGGGGTTACTAAATAAAATACCTATAATTTCTGGATAGATAACATGATTCAGTTATTTTCTCTTTAGTTTCCTGGCTTTAGTTTTGGATGAATGTGAAGATAGGAAGCTGCATATTATTAAGCATGAAACCTAACAATGCAGCTTCGGTTTCTTCTTCTTGTAAGAAATATGGTGGATTTTTCTTTAGTGGGGCAAAGATGTATTTGCTGCGCTTGACTGTTACATTGGTCAGTACTTTCTGAAATATGACAGGTGCTCATCTATCTTCTAGAGGGCTTAAAACCTGTTTTGGTAATAAGATAATCTGTTCTTGTCCTTTCCAGGATTTGAAGGCAGTTAGGACTACAGTGGATAGCTTTAAAACAACAGAGAGGAGAAACTGTTGTGATGTGTGAAAATATGTAAGAGTAGATGTATATTGGAGTCTTCTTTTAGTCCTAAAAATGCTGCACAGAACAGTATTGTTTTGTCTTCTGGGAAGTTACTTTGAAAAGTGTAATGGAGGGGCTAAAATTCAAGATTGAAGAATACCTTGCTGAAAATGTGTTTAAACTTTTTCCCTTCTTATTTATCCTTTCTTATATATATACTGATGCATATATCTTGGTTATCTAGGAAATCCCCTTTCCTCTAATTGGGAGAGTATCATTTTAACTGCTTACTAATTTTGAAAGTCTACAAATCCATGACACATTAATTATTCTATAGGAAAATTGCTTCCTGTATGTTTTGGAAAGCTAGAGGGAGACAGGAAATGTCACACTTGTGACCCTTATAGAATTCCTCATTTCAATGAAGTGTTTTTATTAAACATTTCAATGTCTAACATAGGTGCCAAAGATTGACATATCTGAAACTCTCTATGATAAGGAGGTTTTCATAAACTTCCACTCTCTTATATATTAACAATCAGTGAATGGGCCTGCCTAGGCAAGCCTGTTTCCTCCAGTCATGAAGTGGAAATTCCAGATTTTTTTTAACAATCAGCTGACTGTTCAAGAGATGTTGAGTAGTTCTGTGCAAATCCTCCAATCCCCAATTTCATGTTCTATTTTTATCGCTAAAGATAAAATCATTATTATCTAACCTCTAGTATTTTATTTACTACATTTATAAATGGCAAGATTCCTAAAAATCAAGCTCCACATGTGGTTTTAAAAGTTGTTACCAGACAGCAAAGAAAGCAAAGACAACACCTAGTTTACATGAGTTATTTTGTTCGAAAACACATCTGTGAGGAATTTTTTGATTGCTGTTGCTATTTTATATTTCTACTTGGGTTGTAGAAGTGGTGTCCAAAACAAAGCAGTTTAATTTTAGCTATGAAAATCATGTTATTAGCAGAAGCTTAGAGGGAAGTGTAGAAGAGGGTTATCTATGCCTTTGTTATAAGACAATGAGCAGTGCCTGGCAGATTCCCTCTGATGAAAAATCTAGGTTGCAGTTTAACAGACAGAAGAAACAAAAGGCAGCTCATAGAGCAGTTCTACAAAAAAGAAGAAAAGCTACAGTATACATTTAATTATATACAAGAACTGATTGATTAATGTTCCAATAGAATTGCTTTTATCTTGCATAAATCTTATTTGGTTCTCTTACTTCAGTTATTTAGGAATCTTTTCTCTGGATGCATTTATATGATGTGACTTGTATAGATAGACTTGTTAAGTGCTGGCACTACTAAATAAAATACCTATAATTTCTGGAAGATAACATGATTCGGTTATTTTCTCTTTAGTTTCCTGGCTTTAGTTTTGGATGAATGTGAAGATAGGAAGCTGCATCTGGGCAGCTGGCTACATTTGAGTTTCATACCATGAAATTAGCAGCAACATACCTCTATGGTACAGTGATAGATCCCTCCTACACATTGAAACATTCAAACCATTCTTCCTATTTTGAAGATGGCTGTCCCAAAATATCCCTGGTTTAAGTAGAGATAGTAGTAGTTGTGAATTAAGCTGTAAGTTTGTACGATAGAGGCAAAGCACTTTAAAGTAGGTTATCACCTTCCAATTTGCTCTGGAGGTTGGGTTTATTTCTGAGTCTGATCTCAAGTGAAGGACTGTTCCCTTCTCAGTTCTTTTTCCTACAGAACGTGCAGAGAATTGCACAAGCCAGGAACAATTAAACCCTTAGACCTTCTCTG
The DNA here is from genome assembly GCA_003457575.1 of Thermophis baileyi. Classification (NCBI taxonomy): domain Eukaryota; kingdom Metazoa; phylum Chordata; class Lepidosauria; order Squamata; family Dipsadidae; genus Thermophis; species Thermophis baileyi. Next base: position 160,769 of record QLTV01001344.1, on the reverse strand, counting down.
TTTCATTGTTTTTTCTTTTCTTTTTCCATGTAGTTTGCCACAGATTCCATAGCCAGCAAGTTGATTAATAGCCTCTCATTCTCTGTGGACACATCGGATTTTATCAGTAACTGAGGTCAAACAAATGTGTGGTCTCCAACAAAGCATCCACACATTATAATAAGACACACTTAGCTTGCAGAAACTCTCTGGTTGAGCTCTTGACATTTCCAATTAAAAGGTCTTGGGTAGCAGAAGTAGGGAAAACCCATGTTTGTATCCATGGAAAACAATTGCTAGTAAAAAATAGATTATGCTAGGCAAGGAAGTCTTGAGTCAGTTTAAAGCTGTTTTATATACAGATTAAAAATATGTAATATGAAAACAAAAGCATAGTTGTATTTGCTCTGTTCACCTAGATTGGCCAACTCGAATTATTTAGCATTTCACTCTGCTGATTCATAAGAGGTGGAGACAACACCATGGAATGGCTTCACTATCTGTGAGAACCAGGTTGGGTGGTTGTACAATTAGGTTAGTGACAGATGCCCTGTGGGAACTGGCATTAATCTAACCCTTGTTAATTTCCACTAGAGGAGCAGTACTTCAAAGCAATTAAATGCTGAGCTGGTAACACTGACAAAAGCCATTCAGTTAATTTGTACTTTTTAGCATAATGAGAGTTCCAGAAGGCAGGGGAGGAGGCAATGCCCTTACTGGGGATTGCCACTTCGTCTCATTCTTCTCCTTACTCTATACCGAATAAAAGTTTTGAAAAGGAGGGGCAGAGATCCTCCTTGCATTATTGAATGATCATATGTAATTATTAAATTATTATAACAGTGGACATCACCCTGGACACTTTAAAATCCAAGATCCATGGCATAATACCGTGTTTCCCCAAAAGTACAACATGTCCTGAAAATAAGGCCAAGCCTGATTTTTGGGGTGGGCGTAAATATATGCCCTCCCCCAAAAATAAGCCCTAGTGAAGGGATGAGCATGGCCAGCACAGGAGGGAGCCCTTCCCTTCCCTGGTCACCCGGCTCAGCAGTCATGCCTGATGCCGGGGCTGGAGAGCCGCCGTGCGTAAAGGCGCGCGCCAGGACTGTGCCAAGGCACGCACTGTTGGGGGTGGAGGGTCCCCTGCTCGCCAAGCGCACGGCAGCTTCCCTGTTCGGGCTGGCCACTTTCTCCAGCCCCCCTCCTCGCGAGCATTCCCCCACCATGACCCTCTCTCTTGGTACAATCCTCCTCCTTAAATGGACATATAATGTGCTGTCAAAGGCCAGAGGACGGAGGATTGGCTAAAGGGGAGGAGGAGCCTGGCTGCTGGACCTATCGCTGAGGGAAAGGCACGGGAAGCGCTCCCCAGAGATGCCCCGCTTCGGGCACTGAGAAAGGAGGAGCGCGGAGGCGAGAGGAAGGAGACCCGCCGGTACCCCCACCCCCCCCCCTTACCCAGTTGCCTGCCCTTCGCCGTTTTCATCAAGTGTGTGTGTGTGTGTGTGTGTGTGTGTGTGTGTGTGGCAGAGAGAGAGAGAGAAAGAGAAATGACGGAGGGGAGTAACAAGAATTGCAGGCAACGCTTTTTGAAAGAGTTTCCTCTCTGCCGTTTCTCTTTCAAACAGCGCTGCCTGCAATTCTTGTTACTCCCCTCCGTAATTTCTCTTTCTCTCTCTCTCTCTCATTCTCACACACACATACATTTGATCACTTGAAAGGGACAGGTTGCACTTTGCTTCTATCGTAAGCACGCACTTTCCACAATCGCCTGTCCTTTTCTCCAGCAGCAGCAGCCGGGGGGGGGGGGCATTCCGACGGGCCGCATGGCTTTCTGTCTCATTGTAGCAGGA
>QLTV01001344.1:140356-158824 GCA_003457575.1 Thermophis baileyi | reverse complement strand
GGGGGGGGGGGCATTCCGACGGGCCGCATGGCTTTCTGTCTCATTGTAGCAGGAGCCTAAGCAACACCTGCGGAGCGCAAGCCATGGTCACCACTTGCTCCATAGCCACAAGGTGAGCTGCGGAACAGAGGGGCCCTCGACTGCAAGGTTGCCTAGCGCTGTGGGCAGAGCTGGGGCTAGCAAGAGTGCACTGGAAATATTTCCAGGCGCCTGGAGAACATCCGGCCCTCGCTGGATCAGCTGATCCGCAGGCCGAGGTTAAGGGGCCGAGCAGCCATGAGGTGATCGCACTCACTGCCTCCTGCACCTAACAAAAAGGACCCCCCAAAATAAGGCCAAGTGCTTATTTCGGGGGTCAAAAGAAAATAAGACCCACGGTATTTTGATTAGTCCAATTGAATATTTACAAAATAGTTACAAACTTTCACGTTTTAAGAAGTGTTCATTCAGGCAAGGCAGAAAACACATTTAAAAAAATGAAAATTTGTGGCTGTGCATGCAATTACATTGTTACAGTGATGGAAGCCTGGGCATGCACATTGAGTGTTATCAGGTACAAATATGATATTGAACTATATCAAGGAATCTTCTGGAGCATACTGGGGAAAAAGTAAGCAAACATATGTTTTCAAGTCCTTTTAAATATATATATAAATTCTAGCTATTTAAAAAGATACCTCTCTCCATCTGAAACAACATCCATAGAACAGTTTGTCCATATACACCATGTGCACAATTATTAGGCAAGTGAGTATTTTGACCATATCATCCTTTGTATGCATATTTTCCACCTCCAAGCTGTATAAACTTAAATGCTTAGTGGATATAAGCATATCAGGTGATGTGTATTTGTGTAATGAGAGAGGGTGTGGCCTAAGGAGATCAACACCCTATATCAAGGTGTGCATAATTATTAGGCAGCTTCTTTTCCTCAGGCAAAATGGGCTAAAAAAGAAATTTAACTGACTTTGAAAAGTCAAAAATTGTAAAAAGTCTTTCAGAGGGATGCAGCACTCTTGAAATTGCTAAGATATTGGGGCGTGATCACAGAACCATCAAACGTTTTGTTGCAAATAGTCAACGGGGTCGCAAGAAGAGTGTTGAGAAAAAAAGACGCACTTTAACTGCCAAAGATTTGAGAAGAATCAAACATGAAGCTACCAGGAACCCATTATCCGCCAGTGCTGTCATATTCCAGAACTGCAACCTACCTGGAGTGCACAGAAGTACAAGGTGTTCAGTGCTCAGAGTCATGGCCAAGGTAAGGAAGGCTGAAACCCGACCACCACTGAACAAGACACATAAGTTGAAACGGCAAGACTGGGCCAAGAAATATCTGAAGACAGATTTTTCAAAGGTTTTATGGACCGATGAGATGAGAGTGACTCTTGATGGACCAGATGGATGGACCTGTGGCTGGATCAGTAATGGGCACAGAGCTCCACTTTGACTCAGATGCCAGCAAGGTGGAGGTGATGTACTGGTATGGGCTGGTATTATTGAAGATGAATTAGTTGGACCTTTTCGAGTTGAAGATGGACTCAAAGTCAACGCCCAAACCTACTGCCAGTTTTTAGAAGACACTTTCTTCAAGCAGTGGTACAGGAAAAAGTCTGCATCTTTCAAGAAGACCATGATTTTTATTCGGGACAATGCTCCATCACGTGCATCGAAGTACTCCACTGCATGGCTAGCCAGTAAAGGCCTTAAAGATTAAAGAATAATGACACGCCCCCTTTCCTCACCTGACCTAAACCCTATTGAGAACTTGTGAGCTCTTCTTAAACAGGAGATTTATGGTGAAGGAAAACAATACACCTCTCTGAACAGTGTCTGGGAGGCTGTGGTTGCTGCTGCACAAAAAGTTGATCGTCAACAGATCAAGAAACTGACAGACTCCATGAATGGAAGGCTTATGTCTGTTATTGAAAAGAAGGGTGGCTATATTGATCACTGATTTTTTTGAACTCTCAGAATTGTTTATTTGTAAATTTTGAATTGTTTGTTTAATATTTTCACTTTAACAGATGAAAATAAATGAGTGAGATTGGAATTTTTTCATTTTTCATTTAATTGCATAATAATTCTGCACACTAATAGTTGCTCAATAATTGTGCACACATAGATATTCTCCTACAAAAGCCATAACCTCACTTTTACTTTCTTAAATATTCAGGTTTGAGGTTTATTAATATTTTGGATTGACCGAGAGCACTGTAGTTGTTCAATAATAAAATTAATCCTCCAAAATACAGCTTGCCTAATAATTGTGCACACAGTGTATTAAAGCTTGGCATATTACTAGTATTAGATTGCTATTAAATTATTAAATTGCTATTAAATTAGTTGCTCTTGTGAAGAGAGTTTCTCCATACTAATAAACCAGACAGACCACAATAAAATCTAATTATCTTTACTAATTTTCTGTGCCAAAGGGTACCCTCTGAACTCTGTATTTCTATGGTTTCAGCAACATCACAAATGAAATTATAAGAAGTATTTATTGTGGGGATGTTCTGAGTCTCAGTACCAAACAAAACATAAATATTCTTAATGCCATTAAGACGGCTTGAAGAGAGAAATCTAGTTCTAGAGATTTTAGGACTCTGCTCAAAAATGCAAAAACTTTAGACTACCCAGAAAATTAGTCAGTTCCACAAATACTGTTGACCTGAGCCAAATGAACTGATAAACATCCAGCCTAGAGTCTCTACACTTCAGATCTCTGTTAGGCATAAACCTTCTTGACGGGTGAAATCCAGCAGGTTCTGACAGGTTCTGGAGAACCGGTAGCGGAAATTTTGAGTAGTTCGGAGAACTGGTAGCGGAAATTTTGAGTAGTTTGGAGAACCAGCAAATACCACCTCTGGCTGGCCCCAGAGTGAGGTGGGAATGGAGATTTTGCAATATCCTTCCCCCAGGAGTGGGGAGGAAATGGGGATTTTGCAGTATCCTTCCCCTGCCACGCCCACCAAGCCACGCCCACCAAGCCACACCACGCCCACCAAGCCATGCCCACAGAACCGGTAGTAAAAAAAAAATGGATTTCACCACTGCTTCCTGAGCTATCTTGGCCAAGTTGGCCTTCTCTGTTTTAAAAACTGATTATTAAGAGAGAAATAAGAAAAAAAGAGATACCTGTGTGGTAACCTACCTTTGAAATACCGAGAAAATGCAGATAATGTGTCATAAATACCCAATTTGACCAAGATACCAAAGCAAAAGAGAAAATATTGAAGAAATGAAATATCCTGAGATTGCTATATATGGTGTTAGTTAGTAATATGATTTACCTGACCATGATTGATTTAAAAAAATGTAAGCTTCACATTTGATAGTCAGTCAGTCAGTTAGATAGTTAACTGTAGACCTGACTGGAAGATTTTAAAAATTGTGAGAAGACAATGGCAAACCACCCCATTATTGTTGCCAAGAAAACAACAATGACATATCCATATATCATCACATGGAATCAAGTTTAATTTGAGGGAAATTTTATGTTTATCCAATACTATGTTTTAAGGAATTGGCATCTTTTAGCTTTTGCTGAATGCAGCCACAGATTGCTAAGAAACTTACGGCCTGTGAAGTTAAGAATAATTAATTGCTGGAAATAGCTTAGTACCTGAACATCTAGCTGAATTAACTTTGGAGACACAATAATATATCCTTTCCAAAGCCTTTTAACATCTGTAAGTACTAGGATTTCAGAATTAGCTACTGAGTTGCAGTGGACTAGAGCTTTCCTGTCTGCCCTTCTAAAAGAGCGTCATCTCATTCTATGAACCAAGGGGCTATGGTGGTTCATGTGGTTCAAACACTTGAGTCAAAAGATCATTTAGAGGTTGACAGCTCAGCAGTTCAAAACCTAAGGCTGCAAGCTGCATGACAGAATACACTCCTATTGGTTTGTCCCAGATCCTGCCAACCTAGTAGTTCAAAAGCATGCAAATGCAAGTAGATAAATAGGTACCACTTTGATGGGAAAATACCAGGACATGAAAGGCGGCTGCTCATGCGTCCCCTGGGCAGTGATGATATCACTGGCTAATCTTTTCAATCTGGAAGTGACTTGGTAGGTGCTTTTGACACGAATGTAGTAGTAGTAGTAGAAGTATGAGCCAACTACACCAATGCTTGTTGATTGTTAGATGTGGATGAAAAGTATTCACCTTTAAAATTAAATGACGCAGGAATATAAATGAAAAAAAGTTATCATCTATGTCTCTGTACCATGAGTGGTTGTTTTAAGATATTTAATACATATGTTCATCTTGTTTGGCCTTAAAAGCCCACAGAATTAAGCAAACTACAAGAATCTGTATACATGTTACAATGAAGCTACAATGTACTGTGAACTGAACTTGTGAAATGCTTTTCAGAAGGTTGGTCATTATTGAATTATATTTTGGTTCCCCACAAGCTCTGTGCTGTGATTAGTGTTGTTGAACTCTGTTCCCAAAAGAGTTGCAGTGTTTTCCAGTGTGGATATTATATGTATATGATGCTTCAAATAAAGAGGAATAACAATGGGAACTTGAGTATGTTTCAAAGCAACAATAGGGCAAATATGGTGGATTTGTTAAAGCAGGGATGGGCCATGCTTGACCATCAAATTCCCTTTTTTGCAGTCCTCAGAGTTGTCTTTGATCATGACTATTAAAACTGATTTACATTTCCTGCCCCTTAGAAGTGAAAATGGTGTCCCAAAATGTTAAACCTGTCCTTGACCTTTAATAAGTGTCCATCTCTGCTTTAGAATAATACTCTTGAAAGCCACAAAGAGAGGGGAGAGGGTTCTATGTTTTGACCTGGGTATACTCTTTCTTGGTAAAAAATGCTTCAGTATTTAAAAAAAGAAAACAGACAGCTGTGCCTGGATTACTTGTGCCCATGAAGTAATTTTATCTGTACTTGATGGCCCTGTAAAGTGTCATTCTGACCTAGATAATAGATTTTTGCCCTCTTGTAAGAAAAACAGTTTTGCATATGAAGTGATTAACAATTAATGTTAGAAAAGGATTGTTTTGCTTATGTATTATAATACTTATCCAAACTGGGAAGCGGTGATTATAATAGATTATTTCAAAAATAGAATTGCTTCCTGAATAAACTGGCATTGAAGATATAGAGGATGATGTAGCCCATTCCATTTGGTAAAATTTTATGAGTTTTTGATTTTTTCTTCCCCTGAAACAGTTCAAGTCAATCTGTTCCTTGTATTTAAAAAAAATAGACAAAATGGCTTGTTCAGATTAAATTAAAGGCCTTGATCTTTTTTCAGAGACCAGTACTTCATCTGATATCAATTATTCTTTGCTGTAAAGGGAGCTTTATCTTACTTTAAGTTGAAGGTCCATCCCTGAAGTACTGTAGGAAACGAACCACACTGTTTCATTTATAATGAATTGATAACAAGATCTATAGAAACAGAAAATTAAGTTCTAGACTGGTACACTTAAGGAAGTGTTTGTGTGATTTACATGTTGTGCAATAGAAACTGCTGAGCAGCTGTGATGTTTAGCATTGTGAGTATACAGTATTTCCTCTCTGGGAGCCAGTTGCCAGATGACATTGATGATGCCACTAGCTGAAGAGTCAGTGGTGGTTTCATGCTATCAGAAAAGATGTATCTATATAGTAGAGTACACGTTCATTTCAATATGGCAGTGGGAAAGGTTTCTATCTGAAACCCTAGATAATACTGTTACCTATTAATATCTGCTACAGCATGGCCAGCTTCTTATATATATGAGTTCTTACTGTAAAGCAGAATTAATATTGGAAATTTAGCAAAGGAGTAATCATTACTTAGTCTTCTCTGTTGTTTGCATGCTTTTGTTGCATAGCTCATTACTGTATTATCTACTTTCCTCCAGCTTTTAAACTGATTACGGGTGAGATGTCCTACGTCACTTGGAAAATAGGGGACAGTAGAAGTGTGATTGTAATCAATGAATCATAGCCTACATAAGCATTTTTGATAAAGGGAAAGGAGTCCTGGTTCAGAAAATTTTCCAATACTGGAGCATGTGAATTTGAAATCAATAATTAAAACAAACCAAAAGCAGTAAGAAATTCTGACTGAATTGTAAAGTAAACTCAGTGCAAAACATTTTTGAAATGTGAGAAGAATGTTCACTTCCAGTGCTGTGATATCTGATCCAAATTAAAGCTAGGGCCTTCTGAAGTTCCTTTAGGCTATCTTTTAATCATGAAATTATTCTACTCTGATGCTTCTAATTGCTGTGCATAATTCCCAAGCTTTAGCCTTGAGATTCAAAGCACTTATTCTCACAATTGCATTGCACATACTTTGTAATGTACATAAATCGGAAGGTTATAGATCCTACCCCATTTCATCTTGGTTAGGGATGAAAATATATGGGCTCCATTGGATCTGACAGTACACAATCAAGCTAATTAAGTCAAAGGAATACCTATCTAGTGCCCCATTAGTTTCCTGCACCATGGAGTATTGACTAGTCTTCATTATACTGACCATTCCCTCAGTGATGCAGAGAGAAGATACAATAGCAACTTGCCTTCTACTTGATTTAGAGGAAGAAAGGTCTTATGGGAGTTACTGTTCTGCAAGTTGGATTCCATGTGACTAGGTTAACATTTAATAATACCTGTATTATTGTATTTAATTATTGTAATAGTACAATAATTACATAATGTAATTAATGATAAGAATTTTTCTCACAGCTTTAGAGTCTTTCTGACCTGATGCTTGAAGGCCAATTCCTTAGCCAAGATTTTCACACTACGGAATCATTTGTGCTTCCTTAGGGAAAAATTCTTCTATATGTCTACATCAATCTTTTCCATCAAATGTCCCTTTGTGTATTAGACTATAAACTTATTATCACAAATGGAGATTGTCAGGGATTTAGAACAATATACCTGTTGGATTGAGGAAAGCTAAATACTATAAGATTTAAAGAGCCATTGTAAAGTGAAAAATTGTGGGTGGTAATTTTTTATTTATTTATATAAGTTGACTTTGAATAGTTTATAAATTTTAGTTAATGAAAATTCTCATTCCTGGTGATTTGATTCCAGGTGGTTCACAAGTAAACAAGATCAAAAGGAATAAAGTCATGTAATACTATATGAAGGAATAAAAGGCAGCACCTGGGATAGGAGCAAAAACAAACCCACACTATTAAGGGAACTGTCAGTCGCTATCCTCAAGGCCTTCCACCAGCAGTGTGACAGGGTGAAATTAAATAAACAAATGTTAAATATATTAACATCACCACCACCCCCTTGTTTGGTGGAAAAAGAAAAGCCTTGTCTGGTTTCTTTTCTTTCTCAGGTCACAGAAAAGTGTCTTTGTTGGTAAAACAGAAAGGTATAGTTGCCTTTAACAGGAATGCTCTTTTATGAAGAATCTTTATATTCCATCTCTACAAACTTATATGCTGAGTTGAATAGGGGACAGCAGAGAGAGAGAAAAGCCTTTCAGGAGCAGCAGCAGCAGCAGCAGCAGCAGCAGCACCTTAAAAAGAAGTTCCTGTGATTCCTAAGAACATGTGCAGGATCAGTTCATTCCCATCAAACTTGGCCTCACATGTCAATTAAATGCATCTGCTGTCATGTTTAAGAAAGGAAAGGAACACAATAAAGACACTCCTATATGAATTGTGGAATGGAACTAGGACATCAGAGTGCCCCAAAACTGCCCTAGATATTTTTGTGGTGTTGTTGACTTGACAAAGGGAGAAGTGCTGAACAAAATACTGATTTTTGCTGAGTAGTAATTACTGCCTTTTCTAGGATACACCTTGCCTTTTACAAGTGAAAAGAGATTTGTTTTTCCTCTGGAATAGTAACTGCAAGCACATTTCATTATATTTTGCTTCTCTGTCACTGAGAGTAAGCCAGCTCAGGATGCTTTCCAGGATCAGAACAGTTTGATGGAGTATTTTGGAGGCTATTAAATAATTGATGACAGCCAAAAAGCCAAAAGAACAGCAGGATAAAAACTACCAAGTTGTATATATTTCACATCCATTTAAAATAATCAAATGTAAGATATATAGCAATAACAATATAAGGCAATGAATACAATGATGGTAATTTAAAGTAAAATAGAAATAAATAGATGAACGTCAAAACTTTCAACTATGGAGAACTGTGTAGGGTGACCACCACATTGATAAATCCAGAAAGAATCCTTTTCTGGAATAACTCAACTCTCCTGGCCATTCTAGAAGTTTATAAAAAAAAACTTTGGGACTTAAGTGATCTAGGACTTTCAGTTCCAGAAATATTATATGTATTATAAATTAAATGTCTTATAATTTACCTACAACTTTATATTACTTTTTTTTATGTTACTGTTAATATTGTGTTAACTAACACTACCTGTTGCTTTTTATATACTGCTCAAATTGCTTTTCTCCCCTCATTTTTTTCCTAGATTTTGATCCGATACAAATGTAACATTTAACCAAGTTAATACAAATTGTGGTCTATGATAATATATCAGGAAAGCATATGGCTAAGTATTTATCAGGAATTCATTGTCAACTAGAAATTTACCATAAGGTCCTATTGTACTAGCTGAGTACTATATATTATCTCTTTTTCTATCTTAAATGTCTCAAAAGAGAAGGGGATATCCAAGGACATTTCAAGAATATGACAGAAGAAGTTTCTGAGGAAAGTGACTCAGGCAGTTGAAAAAAGGAAGTACTTTTATGTTGGTTTATGTAAACATGAGAGTGACCTAATTCCACCCTGCCCCTCCCACCTGCCCCCCCCCAAGTGAGACAACAGCCTGAACAATGGAAGTTGATTTTCAGTTTTTAACACCACAAAATTACATTATCTAGTGGTAAAATGGGCAGATTTCAGTGAGGCGATTTTATAGCATCTTTTAAGTTTGGGAAGATTTTACTGAAGATACTGGTTTGCCTCCTAGAGGCTTCTCATTCTCATTCTTAAAACTTCAAAAGAGGTCAAGAAAGGAGGCATTGAAAATGATAGAAGTAACTTGCACCAGTTCTACCCAGCACGAAAGCTGAAAAATGACAATAAAGAGGCTGCTTTTATGCTTCATCTTTCCATCATAACCCTTCCAGTAACCTCACTGTATCACTAGGTGACCTCTGACCCTTCAGAAGATTATGAGGATGAGTTAAAGCCCTCATCAGGAGTCCTGGTCAACAATGATGACATGCAACATAAATTCTCAGAGAATGTTAGAAAAATACATTTATCAGAGCTTCCTCATTAATATGGTTGAGGTCTCTACCTCTAGAAATGCCAATAATCTGGCAGGACCAATGACAATTTCTCATACCACCATCTCCACCCCTTGAGGGTTAGATACTTGATTTCTGTTGAAACAAAAATTGAGCTTCTCATTAGTCATCAATTGTGAGTTACTTCTCTTTAGCTGCATAAATTTCCAAAACTGTCTCAGTGGCTACGCCCTCCTGTGTTTAAGACTGAGTTTGCTTGTTTGTTCAATTCAGGAAACGATAGCTTGGTGGAAAGTGTAACTTCCAAACTATCAGCTTTTATCTGAAAATTTCAGATCAACGTGTGGGCGATAAAAACTGTGTGGGTGAGTACTAAAAAAATTATGCAGAAAACATCAGCAGGAGACCTATCAAGATCTAAGGATTTGGAATATCAGGATTTCATGAAGTATAAATAAATCCCTACATAATTAGAAACTGTGAGAAACATTTTCTTATTTGGAGACAAAAATGTTTATGAAAAGAGATGCAAACTCTGTAACATATATTTTCTTTAAAACTGTGATTAAGTTTTTCTCCTGAAATTTAGTAGTACCAAATTGTTTTGCTGTTGGTGAAAACCATTTATCACCAAGGTGGTGGATATAATGATTAGAAAAGACTGCTGCATAAAGATTTTTGTATGTTCATGTTTTATTTTAGTAGTTGAATAAATTTTCCATAAGTTGTATTTGATAGTACTGTTATTAGGGATAATCAAAATGGCATTAAACATACATATTTTAAGCTTTCCAAAACCATTCAGCTGATGGTACAGAATGTAGGAAATGAAGAAGAATCTTAATCCATCATAACATTTGTGTTTTTGCAACTATATTTCCACCATTCCTTCAGGTGCTCAAGGTAGAGTATTTCCATTTTTCTATGAAACTGCTCAGTGAGGTAAGTTAGGCTGAGAGAGAGCAATTGGCCAAAAATAATCCATTGAGCTTGTGTGGCTGAGGATGGATGTAAACCTGCATCTCCTTGGTGACAGTCCAACATCTTAACCTCCATAACATACAGCTTGTTTGGGGGAAAATAGCAGTGTGTGTGTATATATATACAAATAGTTTTCACTTAATAATTGTGTCAATGACCACAATTCGCTCTGACAATTCTGATGCTGAGTGAAACTGTCTTTAAGTGAAACATTATGTGACCCTACCAGAATTAGGTTATAGTTTTGCAGTTGTTAAGTTAATCACCTGCATTCATTAAGCATGACTTGAAACTTACTGCCAGCCTCTCCGTTGACTTTTTTCATCAGAAGTTGGCTGTGAAGCTCACAAATGGAGATCATGGGACACTTTGACCTTCGTAAATGCATACCAGTTGTGAGGCACTGGCATCATGATCATGTGACTGTGGGGACGGTGTGACAGCTATAAGTTTGAGGACATAAAGCTACTTTTTCAGCACCATTGTAAGTTAGAACGGTTACTAACAGGGCAGTTGTTAACCAAGGACTACCTATATGTATACATAAATAAGAAATTGGAAGGGGTGATCTTAATTCCCACATAAGATTTCCACCATTCTTATGTGTAAAGAATAACATTATGTAAAACTTGAATGCTAGTAAGCTTTAAATATTCAACATGAAATATTTTACCTTAAGGGACTACATGGTTGTAAAAAGGAAGTTTTATAATATCTTATTGGTTCATCCCCTCTCCCAGGGAAGGGATTGGTAGTAAACCAGTATGGGAGATAAAATGCAAAGAACGGAGGAAATCAGTTAGAATAATCATAATAGATTAATAATTGTTGGTGAAATAGGTTTTCCTTTGATAGAAGGACTCTTATGATAGTGGAAGATGCTGCAGTTGAGTGGGGGATGGGGAAGATGTGTTGAGCTTGACAATAATTACAGGTCCAGTGCAGAAGGGAGATCTCTAAGCAAGAGTGCAGGTTTCCATAGCAACAACATCAGTAGCTGAATGACTTTCTATCACACTAAGCTGGTGATTTAATGAGTTCATTACTGAATTCCAGTGGAAAACATGAAAGCCTGGGTGAAACATTGCTGCTGTAGCTTGTGAGACACTGCTGTGTGTGTGTACATGAGAAGAGAGAGAACTGCATACAAACACTGTAATGTTTGAAACAAGCTTTATTGTAGCAGAAGCGAGAGGATAGGTCAGCCACCACACAGTTCCTCACTAAATAATATCCAATATTATGAGTCTATAGTAGCCTATAAGAAAAATTGGATGGGTCTGGCATGGCTAAAACCTTTAAAGGAGAGGGGACTTTTAAAGAGGAACACAGAGCTGCTTGGATAACAAATGCTTGACTGTGTCCCCCCCCCCCCACTAAATAGCAATAGCATGGAATGTAAGGCTGAATCAGCCTTGAGCCAGTGAGGATCAAGCTGCCGAACTGCTGTCAATCAGCAGTCAGCAGAAGTCGCCTGCAATCCTGCATTCTAACCACTGCACCACCACAGCTCTCTTTTCGTGTTTTCCAATGGGTGGGAAAATCCCTTTGCATCTCCTGCTAGAGTTAGTAAATGTGCAGATGATAGCATATGGATTAAAAACAAAAATATGGAAAAATACAATAACAAAAATACAATAACAAAAAAGCCCTTCTTGGGCTTTTTTTATTGACAGCTCAGAAGTATCTATAACAAAGCAATATGTGGGAAGATTTGCTGCAGTAATAATAACTAGGAGATTCTTCCACAGTCTCTCCTCTTTGTTGGAGATCTTCTAACCTAATTATTCAAAGTACATTCTAGGCGATGAATCTGCTAACCAGAATTAGCAAAATGAGATATATGCAGATATAAGCTTGCAGGAAGGAAGCATTTGACTATGGTGTACAGTATTTGTGTTTGCATGGGTCTGTTAATGGTTATATTATAGCTATTTTTTTCAAATAACTTGATTTTTTAAAAAAATTATAAACATTTCAAATTTTTATTCTATAAAAATTCTGATCAGCTTCTAAATAAAATTAGTAGTAAATATGCAGTCTGCCAACAATATATCCCAGTCCAATTCACCAAATTAGAAAATACTGATTCTGGAACCATGATATTCCATTCACTCAATTTTTATAAATATTTAAGACATTATTTCAAATTTTTCAAATACTCTTTTGGTCTTTTCTTTTCAAACCTCATTTGTGATTCCTCTCCTCACCTGCAAATTTCAAATCATCTGCAGTGGCAGAAGGTTCAAATTAGGCTGGCAAAGCACAATTGAAACATCTGGATGTGTTGATATGGATAGTGTTACAACATCTCTTTCTCTGTCATTAACCTACCTTTTTCAATAGAATAAACACTGCTGTTCTTCGAAATGCAGCCCAGTATTGTGCAGGAAATGCGTGAGAGCGAGAGAGAAAAGAACCTCACCAACCCTGATGCTAACTACAAAAGTTAACAGTTGGTTTGTTGAATCCTGGTAATCTTCCCTCCATATCCCAGATATATGCAGCAGGAAGACAATATAGAACACAGAATAATAGAGTTGGAAGGGATATCAGAGGTCTTCTAGTCCAACCTCTTGCTTAAGCAGAAGATCCGTTACCATTTTGGGCAAATGACTTTCCAATCTCTTCTGGAAAACTTTCAGAATTGGATGCAGTATTCCACGTGTGGTCTTACCAGTGCAGTATAAAGCAGTAGTATTACTTCATGTAATCTTGAAACTATCCCTCTGTTGATACAACCTAGGACTGTATTAGCTTTTTTGGCAACTGCAGCACATGGCTGGCTCATATTTAACTGGTGATCTACTAGGATACCTAGATCCCTCTCACAGTTGCTACTCTTGAGCCTGGTAGCATGTATTCTATACCTATTCTATATTTCTTACTAGCTGGTCTGAACAATGTGGAGTTGCTTCCATTTCACATAATAGTGAATCTCACAATCACCACTCTTGTCCACCCTCTCATTGGAATATCTTCATTTTGTTGATTCACTTGCAGTTGAAAATTGTTCCTAATGTTCTGGAGACGTTAGGATAGTAGAATTATGTTCTATTAAAATATTATCCAGTCTGAACCAACTTTATTAAGGTTCTTTAAGGGGGGAAAAGAGGAAGTGTTTCAGAGAAAAGTAAAAATGACAGATCCACTCCATTCTAAAAAAAAAAAAGTTATATGCAAAACAAACACTCTGAAGTAAAGATCTGTTTGAAAAACTGCAAATATTTTGTAAATAATTTTTTTCCTAGTTTCTGTTGTGGTCTAGTAATTAATGTACTAGGCTAGAAAACCACTAGTCCTGTCCTAGGCACTAAACCATTCTTTTGTTCAGCACTGTTGCTTAAAAATGCTTTACTTCCAGCAAGAAATATAAAGGAAATATAACATATAGCTTAGCTGATTCAGAATAGAATAATATTATAGTATTAATAATTCAGTATATGTACACCAGTGTGTACACAAAAATATAGGTATCTGTCTATAATTAAATAAAAAGATGAAAGCCGTTTTCATTTTGCTTATCTCCAGTGAAATATTTTTTCATGTTGTTTTTCAGTTGTTCTTCATGCAAATGAACTTGGTTCCTAATATTGTATTGCTGCTTGCTTGATATCCCTATTCTAAAATTAACTTAAACACCATGAATCCTAGAAAAGGAACCAAGCCTTCCTGACTAGAGTTCAATAGGTTTTAAGGAAAATGCAATCTATTTTCTGATAACAGTTATAAAGTCTTATATGCATGGTACTGGACTGGAGGAAAAATATGGGGGGAGTTGTTAAATTATCTATATCAAATGGATCTAGGTTATACTTTGAAGAATAGAGTCAGTATGTATAACTTGGTGCCTTTCATTGCAAGTTGCAATTGCTGCTATATTTAGATAAATTCTTAGAAGATTTGAAATTTGGACAGATTCATTGTGTGGAATTCTGCTTCAGCCTCTTCAGTTGAATATGCTACTAAGTCACAGAACTATGGTGCTTATAAAGTAGGACAGCTCTTCCCCCCATTACTTTATTGCAATAATTATTGCTACAAAGAAGAATATGTACATTACAGGAAGTTACATGTTTTTGTTCTGTTATTTTCACTTTGCAAAATATGGTTTTGTGGATTGCTGTTCAGATAAGGCATGCATTGTAACTTGCAGTATGCTAAACAGGTTGATAGTCTTTATGACTACATAAAATTTCTATAATTTATTTTGTATACATGGTGAAATCTTGTATTTTTGTGTTTTCATTCTCCCTCTCCCCAGCAGACCACATATATATTTTGTTATATACACATATATATTCAGATATGAGGGAGAAAATAGAACATCAAAGTTAGTTTTCTTTGTTTGGAAAATTGCAAAACTTCTGTAAATAGAAATAGTTTTCTATGGTAAAGCTTTTTCAGTTTGTAGTCTAAGTATTTGAGCCAAGATAGCTTGAGGTAGGGCTGTAGTATCATAGTTCGCTCCTATATTAAAGGATATAACTTTTATCTTTATTCTTGAATTGATTTATTGTCATAGTCTCATGGTAGCTTATAATGTTATCCATATCTAAACTTTTCCTGCTAATTAGAATGAGTTCTATTATCTTGCTACATGAGGAATTCACACATCTGCATTCTGAACTTGTCATGATTTATAACAGGAAGACTATGAGACCTAGTTCAACAGGGTGACCTCAGGCCAGTCGTTTTCTCTTTGTCCCAGGAAGAAGGCAATGACAAACTATTGCTGAAAAACTTACCAAGAAAACTGCAGGGACTTGTCCAGGCAATCACCAGAAATCAAAGGTGCAAAAACAAACATATGATAATATGAAGCAATACTGAAAAGAGACAGCAAAATTCTCTTGTTTGTACTTTAGACATAGGATTCCAAATACAGTGTAAAATTAAAATAAAGCACATTTGAATGTTTGCCTTGCATGTAGAAAGTTCCCAGTCTTGCAGTTAGCCATCATAGGGAATACAGAAAATATTAAACTAGGCCAGATGAATAGAACAAAAAGTTCTATCTTTTTTTTCTCTTTTTTTTCACTCCAGTTATCATTTTGCTGGTGCTTAATAAATAAACCACCAAGTAATGTTAATCTCAGAAAGAGAAGAGAACAATATCATACTGTATTTTTCAGCTGTTCTGCCTGAGTTGGACAACAGCAGATGTCTATTATCTCAACCTTCTTTGAGGTATTTTAAATGCAATACAACAACTGGCTTCTCCACCCCATCTTGGGGGCCGTTCCAGCTGGGAAATTAAGTATTTATTCTGATGGAATGGTGTATCTAAATTGGGAAATGGCTATCTCACTGGAATCTGTAGGAAAATCCTTATAAAACGGCTTTGCTGCTTTCTTGGGAGGAGCTGTTTAGGGGGGAAAGATGTCTTTTGCTCCATTCAGGACACTGTTTTTTTCTTCTGTTTATAAAGACAACAATATTCCCAAATTTAATCAAAGTTTCCCTGTCACTCCACAGTGGATTGAATATATTCTGTTTAAAACAGACTTAAAAATATAATTTTGAATCTTCCCAGGTTCAAAAAAATAATTCTTTTCTTATACCTGCTTTTAAAATATTAAAAGTATGTGTTTTCTTAATGTTCCTGAAATATCTGGTTTTATTTCTAGGAATTACCTTGGATATTTCCATTACTATTAGCCAAGTGTTGTATAACCTACCATTATTGAAAATTAAGACATATGGCAACATTATGCTCTTTTCTCCATTAGTCATCTTGAAAACATATTTTATGATCCAAAATCTCTATTCTTCCCCAAAATGTTTACTGGATAGCAACTACTGTTAAAACTATTTTAATAGTAATTATAATAAAAATCAAGTACACTGCCTTAGGTCAGTACTGATAATACATAGTTTGTAATACCTACTATTATGAATTAAATATTTTATTAGAAGCTACAGGTGATTATAATCAAATTTTGCACCTAGGAATTCACTGTAGATCTTTGAGCTGGTTACATACTGATACCTTCTAGTATCACTTACTCATAATGGTCTCAATTTCTCTGTTCCTGGTTCCCTTGTTAGTATTTTACCCTTCTATGCTTACTCACAGAACAAACAGACTATCTAAAAGAAATTTTTCCCTCTCAATGACTGCAAATATTATTTGTTTTTTATTTTATTTAGTTTCAGTGGTGGGTGAATGCAGAGTGGTTTCTTTGGTTCCAAAATAAATTCCAGAAGTGTAGAGCCATCGAAGTAACTGAGGATATACATCATAGCTAAGTTATGTTCCATTGATATCATGGGATCAGTAATGGTTAAGTCCAGATCTAACATATTATACAGTAGTGGCCAAAATTGTGGAAAACTTTTGGGGAAAGTGTATTTTGATGTTTGATGGCTAATAACACCACTTTTTTTGGGAGTAGTACCATAAAATATATATCAATGGAAAGATAATTTAATCAAGAAGGTAATGCAACAAAGTTTGTTCAATTATCTGTATTCTATGAAAAGTTATAGCCAAATAACCAGAAAAAGGAAGCACAACTTGCTTAGGTTTGATATCAGGTAGCTTTCCTTCATCTGATTGTAGCCAATGAGCATGAGTGTTTAGAGAGCCAATCAGGTGTCATCTTGTTTTGGCAATGAGCTAATCAGATCACAGTAGGATTCAGTTATTGATGTCATGTATTGAAGCTGAGAGGAGGACATTTGTCAGTGTGTTATGTGATCGCTATCAAGTTGGTTGGGTTTTTTTATGTTCTTTCATGTAGTGAGCTTGTAAAACNTATGTGATCGCTATCAAGTTGGTGGGGTTTTTTATGTTCTTTCATTTAGTGAGCTTGTAAAACGTCATAAAATTAAAGTAATGGTGCAAAGAGTTGACTGGTTGCCCAGAAAGTGATGTAAAATAGTATTATTAAGTGAGCAAGGCTACAGTTATAAAGAAATTAGAAGAAAAATTGGTAGAAACTTAACCAAAGGTGGCATTTCTAAGTTTTTAACCACACTGGTAAAGGCAGGAAAAGGTACACAACAGCAAGTGATGATAGAAGAATTAAGAGACTGTGCCTACGTGACAGAATAAAATCATCTGGGTGTATACAAGATGAAATGGCGCAATGCAATGTGAAGTTGAGTGCAAGGACTGTTCAGCACAGACTGCAGGAATTTGGCCTAAAATCTAGAATTCCACAAAAAAACCCACTTTTATCTCTCAAACAAAGATTGAAAAGACTAAACTGGGCTAAAACCCATGTTACCTGGACAGAGGAACAATGGGACAGTGTTATTTGGAGTGATGAGACCAAGATCAATAAAGTGGTGTTATTAGCCATCAAACCTCAAAAATACACTTTTCCCAAAAGGTTTCCACAATTTTGGCCACTACTGTATAATGCATTCAATGTAAGAGGTTGAGGGACTAAGCTACAATTCTGGTCAAATTTCACCTCATCCATAAACTTGCTGGATGACTTAAAAAAATATCAATCTCTCAGACTCAAAGCTGTGATCCTTTAATTGGCCTAATTCAAATAATATTTCCCTTAAATGAAATTAAATCCAAGGTGACCGGCATATCCTAAACTAATGATAGTTACATAATATACGTAACTATAGGCAACATATTACTTTTGTTCATTTTTTGTTTCCATTTATTTGTTACCCATTTATAGGTAGTCCTCAACTTATGACCACAATTGGGATCAAAATTTCAGTCATACAGTATGTCACAGAAGTAAGTACACACCCTCACATTTTGTAAATATTTAAGTATATCTTTTCATGTGACAACACTGAAGAAATGACACTTGGCTACAATGTAAAGTAGTAAGTATAGAGCTTGTATAACAGTGTAAATGTGCTGTCCGCTCAAAACAACGCAACACACAGCCATTAAGGTCTAAACTGCTGGCAACAAAAGTGAGTACACCCCTAAGTGATAATGTCCAAATGGGGCCCAAAGTGTCAATATTTTGTGTGGCCACTATTATTTTCCAGCACTGCCTTAACCCTCTTGGGCATAGAGTTCACCAGAGCGTCACAGGTTGCCACTGGAGTTCTCTTCCACTCCTCCATGATGACGTCACGGAGCTGTTGGATGTTAGAGACCTTGCGCATCTCCACCTTCCGTTTCAGGATGCCCCATAGATGCTCAATAGGGTTTAGGTCTGGAGACATGCTTGGCCAGTCCATCTCCTTTACCCTCAGCTTCTTTAGCAAGTCAGTGGTCGTTTTGGAGGTATGTTTGGGGTCCTTATCATGTTGGAATGCTGCCCTGCGGCCCAGTCTCCAA
>QLTV01001344.1:127881-140336 GCA_003457575.1 Thermophis baileyi | reverse complement strand
TCTTGTTTTTGTATTCCTCACCTGTTTGCCGCCACACACACTTGATACCATCTGAACCAAATAAGTTTACCTTGGTCTCATCGAACCACAGGACATGGTTCCAGAAATCCATGTCCTTAGTGTGCTTGTCTGCAGCAAACTGTTTGCGGGCTTTCATGTGCATCATCTTTAGAAGAGGCTTCCTTCTGGGACGACGGCCCTGCAGACCAATTTGATGCAGCGTGCGGCATATGGTCTGAGCACTGACAGGCTGACCCCCCACCCCTTCAACCTCTGCAGCAATGTGGCAGCACTCATACGTCTATTTCTCAAAGCCAACCTCTGAATATGACGCTGAGCATGGGCACTCAACTTCTTTGGTCAACCATGGCGAGGCCTGTTCTGAGAGGAACCTGTCCTGTTAAACCGCTGTATGGTCTTGGCCACTGGAAACTGTGCTGCAGCTCAGTTTCAGGGTCTTGGCAATCTTCTTATAGCCTAGGGCAGTGATGGCGAAACTTTTTTGGTTCGCGTGCCAAAAGGGAAACACCCATAATTCCATGCGGGCCCCCTGCACGTGCGCACGTGACCCCCCCCGGCACGCGATGGCACGCCTGTTTTTCACTCTCACCAGGCTTCAGAGCCTTTCTAGGAGCCTGGGGAGGGCGAAAATGGCCTCCCCCCCCCCCAGAGGCCCTCCGGAGGCCGGAAACGTTCCATTTGCTGACTTCCAGTTGGACCAGAAGTCCCCTTTTTTTTGCTCTCCCCAGGCTTCAGAGCCTTTCTAGGAGCCTGGGGAGGGCGAAAACGGCCTTTCCCCCCCCTCCGGAGGCCCTCCGAAGGCCAGAAATGGCCCGTTTCAAATTGGGAAATGTTTCCAGCCTCCGGAGGACCTCCGGGTGGGTGGGGAAGCCCGTTTTCACCCTCCCCAGGCTCCTAGAAAGGCTCTGGAGCTTGGGGAGAGCAAAAAACGGGCCTTCCCCACCCACTCCGGAGGCTGGAAACAGCCTGTTTCCCAACTCCCAGTGGGCCCAGAAGACCCAAAAATCAGCTGGCCGGCGAGTGCATGCGCGCCGGACCTGAGCTCGCATTCCCACCGATATGGCTCTGCGTGCCACTTGGGGCACGCGTGCCATAGTTTCGCCATCACGGGCCTAGGGCATCTTTATGTAGAGCAACAATTCATTTTTTCAGATCCTCAGAGAGTTCATTGCCATGAGGTGCCATGTTGAACTTCCCGTGACCAGTATGAGAGAGTGAGAGCGATAACACCAAATTTAACACACCTGCTCCCCCTTCACACCTGAGACCTTGTACCACTAACGAGTCACATGACACCAGGGAGGGAAAATAGCTACTTGGGCCCCATTTGGACATTATCACTTAGGGATGTACTCACTTTTGTTACCAGCAGTTTAGACATTAATGGCTGTGTGTTGCGTTGTTTTGAGGGGACAGCACATTTACACTGTTATACAAGATGTATACTCACTACTTTACATTGTAGCCAAGTGTCATTTCTTCAGTGTTGTCACATGAAAAGATATACTTAAACATTTACAGAATGTGAGGGGGTGTACTCACTTCTGTGACATACTGTAAGTCATTGCAGTTGTAAGTCAAAGCATCATGTCACCAGACTCCATATTTTGACCATTTTTATGGTGTTTGTTAAGCAAATCACACAATAGCTAAGTGAATCTACTCTCCTGAGTGGGTGGGAGTTTTTTTGTTGATAACTGGGAAAACAGGTCACAAATTACAATCATATGAGAGCGGAACGGTGAAAACAGTTGTAAATGCAAGCTGGTTATCAGGCAACCAAACTGTGATCATAAACCATGGGGGTGACATTTTGTGGTGGCTGAAAGTGTTTTATGGCTTATAATGCACTTTTTCTGAGACCATCATAATTCCAGAGTATTGTGAAACTAATGGTCATAAGTCAAGGACTACCTGTACTTAGCACAAATCAGTGTTTGAATTCAAATCAGAGATTGATTTTCATCATTCTTCCATTTCTGCTGCCATAGAGTTCTGCCTCTAAGATTACATCAAATTTGTATACAGACAAATGGTGTGACAAACCCTAAAACTAATAATTTGGGAGTGCTTCTGGAATCAATCATTCTTTTATATTGTGTTAGTAGTTCCAGGGTGATTTTTTCATAGCTTAGGTCAGTAAATCAGCTGTAGACATTTTTGAAAAAGACATTTCTAACCACCATCATAAATGCTTTTTGCCATCCAGGACTACAACCACATTATGTGTAGGTCTGCCTCCAAAAGGTGGGGGGGGAATGAGCTGGTGTCAGGAGTATAATATTTGTTCTCATAATTCTGGTTGATTGTTGAGATAATTGGCGAAATTCTGTCCTATATCTTTATATGGAGGGCTAGGCTTTCCTTAATTATAACTGTCAAAAACTGTTCCATTCTGTTCTCTGGAGGCTTGGTATCTTATCACAGTCTAGAAGTTAATTTTCATGTTAATACTGAAGTGGATTTCACTTATTGTTTATATTACCTGCCTGTTATTCCTCAATGTACAATTGAGCATGTCCTAAAATTTGATCAGAAGGAAAAAGAGATGAGTATCCACAAACTAATAGCAAATCAATACTAGTAATTGAGTTTAACATGACAAAAGTCAAAAGAATGGAGTGTGTTTCTATGTTAAACATTTATACCCTGCTTTTCTATTTCAAATTATTTAATACTCAACCATAATGGACTATGTGACATGCATTCTAATGTAGTAAACTGATTAAAAAACAATACAGGTAGTCCTCAACTTAAGACCACAATTGAGCAGAAAATTTCTATTGCTAAGCAAGACCGTTTTTAGTGAGTTTTGTCCATTTTATGACTTTTCCTGCAACAGGTGTTAAGTGAATTACTGCAGCTATTAGGTTAGTAGCACAGTTGTTAAGTGAATCCGGCTTCCCTATTGACTTTGCTTGTCATAAGGTTACAAAAGGTGATTGATCACATGACTGCAGGACAATGCAACTGTCATAAATACATGCCAGTTGCCAAGTGCTGGCATTTTGATCACATGACTTTGGGGATGTTGCAACAGTTATAAGTGAAAAACAGTCATACAACATTTTTTCAGTCCTGTTATAATTTCAAATAGTCATTAAATGAATGGTTGTAAATTGAAGACTACCTGTACTATAGCATTACAGTAACATAAATAATACAATATTATCCTGAAGAATGATCATACCAAAATACCTAAATCATCACTTACTTCAAGGGAATCCCTGGTAGATTTGCTTTTTAAAGTGTAAACTATTCGAAGTTATTTGGAGACATGCAGCTTCTAAAGATAAATAAATAAATACATATTGTTAAAGCTATTAATGCTCCAAAAGCTTCAACTGGGGAATGTGATTAAAACAGAGTGCCTATAAAGCATGCACACAATTAGCTCTCGCAAGTTTAGGTTGAAAGCCGTTTAAGGAAGATGCGTGGTTCCTAATGTGATTTTAAGATTTTTTTTTAATTTTTTAAAAAAGTTTTTTGGGGGAAACAACTCTATTAGCTGTCCTTTTAATCCATTATTTTAGTAAGCTAAGTCAGTACAAAAATATTTGCCATCCAGGATATCTTTTAATGAAGACGTTTTCCTTACCTTAGACTAGATAATAATCTGTTCTAGTTTTAGAATAAGCCAGCATTTATTCTACAGGATATACTAGAATACAGGGCTACGTGGATTTTTCTTCTTCATTCTAAAACTACTCATTTCTGAATTAAAAGTTCTCATTGGGCAAATTTGAAAATGCAATCACTAAACCAGGTCACTGCCTTAAGAAAGATAATCTTTGATGGCAATAAATTGCCCTTTCACAAGCTTATACCTATTCACAGGGGAGTCCCAGCATGGCAGCTGAAGCAAAAAGGGCAAGTAGTTTTATTTCACAGATGGTGGTTCAGAATTTGACATTTGCTAAAGTGCATTTGGAGTCACACTTCTTCATTCCAAAATGTATAGGCTAAAGATTATAGGGTCTTTTAAAGGAGGTTAGGCAAATTTGGGAAATGGTACTTTAGTTGGACTTTAAAATCTTTATGGCAGCATCTCAGCTAACTTCAATTGTAGAGTTTATCAAAAGCAAGTAGGCCAAAGCCATCTGTTCCTGCTACACTCCCCAAAATGAAGATCATTTCCATGTAGCCTAAAATAGATGTCCTAGGAAATAGTTAATATATGTATACAAAAATATGTTTATCAATAGCTATATGGACAGGCCAGATAAATTTGAGTGCTGAGATCCATGACACCCTTTAGCCCAGTTTCTTACTTCTAAAAGTAGAGCATTTTTATCCACTTCCTCTCCTCTCCTACATACAAAGCAGACTCACTTGTGGGCTTCAAAGCAAAATGAACTACTCGGCAGAAATTACATTGCAAAAATGTACTGAAAATGTGGAAAGCATTTATGATAATAAGCTAGTGATAATGTAGATGTAGCACATTGTCTCTCAAATCAACAATAAAACTCCATAGTAGTGCATTGTTTGGTTTATTTCCTTGAAGCATAGGCTACAGTTCTGGCCATGCGGTATTTATTATTTCTTCCCAGCTCCTTTCACATATTGTTTTGTATTATTTTTCCCTCAGGATGGGAGAATTATCTGGTGAGTGTATTGAGAAAAAATCTTATTCGCTCCCAGCTGGCTACTCATAGTTATTGTGAATCATCTGGGTATAATGGGAAGGTGTAGCCAGCTACTTCCAAGTGTGCCCTTTCTGACAGGTATTGTACACTCCCAAAAAAGGGAAGTTGGATCATGTTTATTCTTCCCATCACAAAAATATGAAAGAAAACTTCATTATTGCTAAATAGCAAATTTCAAGTAGACTATGATACAGAATTTGTTTAACATAACAGTTACGGTATTTTTACAGCAAAAGAAAGTTTTAGCTATTCCTCTAGAAATTATTTTATTTTACATAACTTCAAGATTATAATGTTCAGAGTATGAGTTGTCCTTTTTGTTTAATATTGTTTATCTTGGTTTGCTTTCTCCCTGCAAATAACATGAAGTAACAGAATATAGATTTCCTTTTCCATACTATTTTTCCCTTTGACACTCTGTGATTCTGGAAGAACGTTTCTTCATAGTTCATGTCTCCTTGGTGTTAGATTTTTCATCAGCTTAGAGTTCCCATTGCTTGATGTGCTTCCTTTTCTGAATGCATTCATGTAGCTTCTTTTTACATCCTAGTACTCTGTCTGGATGTTGGCTCTTGATTAATCTCTCTGGGAAGTGTGAAAACTAGAATGTTGGCCACTTGTAAAGAATTCAAATGAAATAAGAGATCAGAAGAAATAAGGACAGATTAACATTTATGTAGCGTGTTAGAACACTGAACTCTAGTCTGAACCCTTATAATAATCAGTGTTTGCTAGGGGTAATCAGAGTGATTCTGTGGCAGATTTGGAGGGCCTCAACTTAAGGAAAGTTGCTTTAGAACACTTCTGTTGATTGGTGAATACATCCATCCCCATATAGTAAGTGATAGTGGTAAGAGATCAAAACGTAGTTAAGTTCATATCATTGGCAAGGTTGGAATTGGACTTCATACTTATGGTTCAGTCTTTTAGCTGCAGTTGTGTAAGTCTTGATCCAACATTGTTAATACTAACATTGAGCTTTTTTCATTTGTGAATGAATCAGGCAAGTCAAATATTAAGTCACACATAGAATCCACCAGATTGTGCTTTGGCAGGATGGAAGTATCTCTGTTCGGGGGAAGGGAAGAAACCTTTCTATTCTTGCATTGCTCTTACTATATCTGCTTAGGATTGAGGTTCAAAGTGGAGAGGCTGGTGAAGAGGGAAGGCCAGGCTCTGTTCTGCAAGAATAATAGTTGGCTATTGCTAGCCTAGATAAAAGAAAAGCCATCTTGATGAAAGCAGAGTGAACAAAAAAATTGAAATGTATCCAGATGTAGTTTTTAAAACATGCTGATTAAAACAAGTATGCAGCTGGACAAACATGGCTGCTAGATCTGTCAGACAGGTGCTTCATTTTCATAACTGATATGATAGGGCTTTCAATGGGAAACTTCTGGAGTTCAACAGGTAGGCTGATTCATAACCATCAATACACCTACTTCACCCAGCAACAAGGACTCTGTGTGCAGTGCAGGAGAATAAAGCAGAAAACCCTCTAGTGCTTCTATTAATAACTACCTCTTGTTTCTCTGTTTCCTGTTGTATATCCTGTTCAGTAAGCAGGTTTGGATGCTCCAGGATTTGAAATATACAGATATGTATATGCACAATTGTGTGGATAAACAAGTTAGTTGGAATGCTGTCAGATAATAAAAATGCATATTTTATAATAAATCTGTGGTTGTGATTGTAAACAGGCATCTGCTGAAAAGGCAGCAAACATATCTTCTAGCTTCCTTCCCTACAAGCCTAATAAGAACATGTATGTTGTTTTCATCTTCTGGTTGGCTGGAAATGATGATGTATCAGACTGAATGCTAAAATCAAAGTTACTATGGTGACTGAGACTGAAAGCTATAGTGTTTAAAACAAAGTTTTTTTCTCTCCAACCTTCACCACCATTTTCTCAGCCTTACTTTCTTCCTACACATGTGTTTCCTTTTCTCTCGCTGTTTCATTAGAGCTGTGTGGGTGACCTTTTTTTCAGTTGTAACTATCTCTATCTTGTCAGGTTTCTTCCATTTTAATCTGGATTATTCAAGACTAATTATACTCATGATAATGCCATAGTATACTGAACTAAACACTAGCCAACCACATCTTAATGAGCTTGTTTTACAGTCCCAATCTATATATTAAGATTATGTTTCAGAGTGGTGTCATATGTGTACAGATTGTAATACAAGCGTCCCTGTACAGTTACATAGCAATTCAGGATTCCTTCAGGATGGGCCTAGAGATTCCAGGAGCTAAAGTTAGATTTCAAAGCAAACACTACAATTCTCTGAACTCTGGATAATCAGAAGCTGACTTTAATTTATGATGGCCAACTCTCCCTGGCATTTGGGAATTTTTCTTTATCTTTCCTTTCCATCATGAGTCCCACCAATGATGCTGCTAGGTTTTTCAAAACACGGGGAATTGGAAAATGGCTCTGACTGTTCTGTATTACTTTCATGTCCTTCATTTTGGTTCCTAGCTCTCCTCACATAGTATTCCAATACCAAAACGCTTGTAGTGTATGTTAAATACTGTTTTAATGGAAAGGATAATATTAATTAATTATTGCTACTCACAAACCAGGCAAATTGCTGGGGAATATTCCACTTTCAAATAAAAGTGATTTTTTTCAATTGTTTTTATGTAAATGTCATATCAAAGTCTACAATACAATTTAAATGAGACAAATCTACTATGTGCTACTCTATTACAGTCAATGGGATTTAAATACCGTGTTTCCCCGAAAATAAGACATCCCCAAAAAATAAGCCCTCCTCCAAAAATAAACCCTTCCCCAAAAATAAGCCCTACCCTGAAAATAAGCCCTCCCCAAAAAATAAGCCCTCCCCGAAAATATTTAACCGCATGCGCAGCCAGTCCCCGCCATTTCCTCTGGTCAGGGTTAGGGAGACAGAGCTGGAAATCAGGTAAGACGGCAAGAGGAGCCCCATCTTGCTCCACACGCCCCAAAATAATAAGACTTCCCGAAAAATAAGGCCAAGCGCTTATTTCGGGGTTCAAAAAAATATAAGACAGGGTCTTATTTTCGGGGAAACACGGTACATACAACAAATGTACCTATTTATTTTAGATGCCACACAATTCTTGAGAGCTTATAGACAAAGCACAAAATAACAGCCACAACAATTAACACATTTAAATTTTTTCTGTAGTTGAGACCAAGCAGATCTTCTTGTATAGGTAGGTGGGGGTGTCTTATCTGTCCATCTATCAATTTATAATTGCAGGTGGAAAACTCAAAGAAAACCCCTGCAGGTCATTTTAACCATGAAATCAGAAACGTATGGGGAAAAAGGCATTTCTTCATATTGTTTGGTCATAAAACATGTAGGACTTTATAGGTCATGGCCAACAGTTTGAAGCGTCCCCCAAACAGTTTGCAAACCATTGTAGATGTGCAACAGTAGAATGGGCATGTTCAAAATGGCCAATCCTCAAAGGAAGCTCCATGTCTATATGTTGTGGTACTGCAGTATTGCAGGCAGGAGATTACCAGTGCAGGTTATGTGATGGTTAAAGGCATGGGGAATTTAAAGCTGACAAGTTGGGAGCAGTGAGCATCCCCAAATTATCAGCCTGCTTCTTATAGTGGTATCTTATTTCCAGGTAGAGCAGATTGGCCTATTATAACAAATATTATGAAACAAGTGTGGTGTAATTTAAGTCTCCAGAATTAGAATTGATTTGTCTAGTAACAAACAGACATCAGGTTGGGAAGTTGTACCAGAACAAGCCAGTTTAGATGTCTTACCTTTCCCTCCCATCATGAGAGCATACAGTACTCTCGTTGCTATAATTTCAGTCTGTCAAGAGGCAAAAGCAAATTCCTGGTCATAGAATTGGTAATGTGTATTCTTGAAGATAATTAGTGAAAATATAAATCATAATCTTTTAAAGGTATGGCTGGGGGTGATGAAAGCAATAGTTCAATTGAAAAGCACTACATCAGGGAAGACTATCATAAAGAGAATCTGTACTTGCTCTGTCTAGGCTTGAATTTCATTTCTGAAACATCCATTTCCATCATCAAGAATGAAGCAATGTTTCAAAAGTCAGATGTTGTTGAAAGCCCTTTGCGGTTATGCTTATTATTGCTACAGTTCTTTTCCTTTTTTGCAAATTGTGACCTTGCCTCAGAAATATATACATGGATATAACAGACTTTAAAATATGTTTTTAAATTGGAAGGAGCCAAATGCATAAAGTAGAAAAGCAAATGCTTATTTTTCATCCTTACTTCAAGGATAGTAAAGTAACTTTCACCACTTGTTTTCGTAAACAGGGGAACAAGTTGTGAGACGGAGCAATAGTGGTAGACAGAAAGTTAACTTCTCTTTATGCACATTGGATGATTCACTTCTGAACTCTTGCAAGGCAAGAGGTTACTAACTTGTTTATGGACAAGTGACTGTCTGCAAATGAATCTGCAAAATTGTTTGCAGTTTTTTGAGAGGACAAAGTGCTCTGTTATCCTGACCTCACTGCCAGTGATTTACATTATATTGTCTCTCTAAGCACCAGTGATCTGTTGTGACTTTAAGGTGCATTTACTGCATCTAAGTCTGCTAATGCCCTACAAAAATAGCAGATTAAGCAGGGATTTTTGATGCAACTTAGTGTGGTGTAACTAAAGAAATATTAAACGCGGACAAGGAATGACTTTGCTGTTTTACGTGTCTTCCTCAATTTTCGGTTCTCTGCCAGAGGCCTGGGAATTTGAGGGTTCTGTACAGTATCTTAACTGTTCCTAACACTGCACTCTTCCAGACAAAGAACTCTAATATCGTTCCTGGGATCTGTTGGAGCCACTCTTCCAGTTTAGGAGTCACAGCCTCAAGTGCTCCTACCACCACTGGGACCACTTTGGCTTTATGAGCCATGGTGGCGCAGTGGTTAGAATGCAGTACTGCAGGTTACTTCAGCTGATTACGAGCTGCCAGCAGTTTGGCAGTTTGATTCTCACCTGCTCAAGGTTGACTCAGCCTCCCATACTTCCGAAGTTGGTAAAATGAGGACCCAGATTACTGAGAGCAATATGATGACTCTGTAAACCACTTAGAGAGGGCTGTAAAGCACTATGAAGCTGTATATACCGGTAAGTCTAAGTGCTATTGCTATTTTTAGTTTCCATATCCTCACCAGTTCCTCCTTCAGGCCCTTTTACTTCTTCAGCTTTTTATACTCCTTTCTAATGTTGCTGTCACTTGGCACATCTATCACCACAATCAGATATTTAATATTAAGAGCACAATGCAATTTAGTCAGAAATGGGCCTATGGAATTTAATGAACCTTTCTACCTAGGATTTTGAACAGAAGTAAAAAAAAAAAAAAGTACCAGGTATACTAGGGAAAAGAATTAAAGCATGAAGGAAAGAATTATAATTTTGATGAAAAGCACAAGAGTAATACACTAGTAATATAGGTCTGGTTTGCAAAAGTAAAAAAAAAATGTGAAAGCTTTTTAAAAATTATGCCTTATAAGATTTATTCTCATTTTTCTTTTATTACAACATATATTCAAAAAGCAATTAAGAAGAAGTAGAAAAAGAAAGGGGCTGTAAAGAAATTAGAGCCAGTTTAGAGTAATGATTAAGGGACCAGGCTAAAAACTGGGAGAGTTACTTTAGGTATAAAGCCAGCTGGGTGATCATAGACAAGTCACTCCTCTAGGAAGGAGGCAAAGGCTCTCCTGAACATTCTAGACTTCTGAATATCTTGCCAAGAAAACTGCAGGGAGAGTTTTCTATACATAGAAAAGTGATTTACAAACGGCATAAAATGAAATAGAGGCAGTCCATGTTTAGCGACCACAACTGGGGTTGGCAACTTGATTGTTAAGTGAAACAGCAACTATGCCGATGATCTTTGCTTCACAGACCTTCAAAGGTTGTAAATTTGAGGATTGGTCATAAAGTTACTTTTTAATCAATGTTGAAACTGAATGGCATCTAAATGAGGTAGTCGCTGAAGGAGGATTACTTATAATCAATATTACAGAAGCATAAAGGTGATTGTGCATTGATTTGGCAAAATCGAATCAATATCTGAGGAAATCTGTCCTTATAACAAATCAGGCAAAATCTAGTATTTTAAAATCTTATGATCGGATAAGCATGTGGTTCAAGCCCATGTGCAGCATTAAAGTCCATAAATTATTTTCAGGTTCAATTAAATTCAGTGTCAGAATTTTTTTTAAAAAAAAATACAAAATTGATTGTTTTTACATTGATACATATTCCCATAGTTTAGTTTGCTATTAAGAAGGAATTATGTGTAATTCTCAGAAAGAAGCTATCCTAGCAGCTGTTATCATGGACAGGGTCAGCTCTGTATATTTTGTAGGAAGGTAACTACTTTTTCTGTTAAGCCCTACTTAACAGAAAAAAAAATATTGATTCATCCTGCACTGAATTATCTTCCAAAATTGTTGAGTTTATAACATTTCTGCCAAATATGGAAAAATGGTTATTACATTTCCTGCATTTTTGAACATTAATTATCTATTTTGGTAATTAAAATGAAGGTGAAATACTAATTTTAAAAATGAAAAACTGGAATGTATCAATTTTCCCTGAGTGTAATCCTTTTTTTCAAGAAAGTATAGAAGAGCTTTTAAAAGTTATTGATATTTAATCAACTGATCTGTTGTCTTTTCTTTAAAGGAGACTTTCATTTCATTTTACCCACAGTACTTAAGAAATCAGGTATAAATTGTGGCACCAGCAACTAAGCTAAGTGGTCACTAAGTGGGAAATCATTTAACATTCCTGCTGGAAAAAGACAAGACTGCAATACTCAGTTTCACACCTTTGGCTTTTGCTGCCATTCTTTTATTTTGTTTGTTTTGTTTAGCTTTTGTTGCCATTCTTTTGTTAGCATTCTCTTGCCATTTGGAATGCTTGAATGCCTGCTTCCTGTCTTGAATACATCAAAAGCAATGCAATCTTGCTGACAGCCTGTGATAGGGTACCATGGGCAAACAGGTTGAAATCTCTCTCCAATTTCTCCAGTCTATGAGGTGTAGAGAGAGAAAAAAGGCAAGTGATTTCTACGGGCAATCTCTCCTTTATCTTTCCCTCTGCCAGTGCAATCACATAGCTTTCGATGTGTAGAATAGCAAACAGCTTACTCTCTTGAAATCCCTTCCTCTCCACTCTCTCTGCTCTGCAAAGGGGAAAGGGTCAAGCAAAGGAGTCATTGTATTCAGAAATCACTTGATTGTTTAACTCCTCCCCCTGGCAAACATTTCAAGGGAATCCTGTAAGCTTTTTCATAGCACACCCACAATTCCCAATCCCAGGCCGCCAGTGCAAAGGAATTGCTTTTGATATGTAGAAGAGCAAACAGCGTATTCTTTTGCTCTCAGTTAACAATGGTAATTGGCACCATGACATCATGTGACCATGCCACTTAGCAATGGCAGTTTCAGTACTTCTGGTTGTGGTTATTAAACGAATCCTATGATGTGAAGCGTGACATCATTCATAGAATAGAATAGATACATAGAATAGAATTTTTTATTGGCCAAGTGTGATTGGAAACACAAGGAATTTGTCTTGGTGCATATGCTCTCAGTGTACATAAAAGAAAAGATAAGTTCGTCAAGAATCATAAGGTACAACACTTAATGATAGTCCGGGTACAAATAAGCAATCAAATCATAGTAGGAACCAGTCAACATAAATTGTAAGGATACAAGCAACAAAGTTACAGTCATACAGTCATTTGTGGGAGGAGATGGGTGATGGGAACGATGAGA
>QLTV01001344.1:73706-127497 GCA_003457575.1 Thermophis baileyi | reverse complement strand
CTAGTATTGCAAGAGGTGGTAGTATGGGAGGGTTTCTCCTAAAGTCTACCACCCTTTCTACGGTTTTGAGTGTATTCAGTTCCAGGTTGTTCAGGTCGCACCACAAGGTTAGTTGTTCAACCTCCCGTCTGTATGCGGATTCATCATTGTCTCGAATGAGGCCGATCACTGTTGTGTCATCTGCGAACTTCAGTAGTTTAACAGACGGATCGTTAGAGATGCAGTCATTGGTATATAGAGAGAAGTGGAGAGAGCACACAGCCTTGGGGGGCCCCTGTGCTAATTGTACAGGTATCTGATGTGATTCTGCTTATCTTCACCTGCTGCTTCCTGTTTGTTAGGAAGCTTATGATCTACTTACAAGTGTGTTCAGGTACCACTAGCTGGTTCAGCTTAATTAGAAGAGTGTCTGGAATTCACTTGCCATTTGTGACGTTCTGCTGACTTCTGTGTTGAATTTTCTTGTTGGAAGCCAGCACTGAAGGTCACAAATGATGATCACATGACCATGAGATACTGTGATGTTGTAATTGCAAGCCAGTTGCCAAGCGCCCGGAACATAATCAAGTGACACTAGGGATGCTGCAAAAGCCTGAACTTCAACAACATTGCATGTACCACTCGTTCAGCACATTGAACAGAATTTGAACAGCCGCTGAGTGAGTGATCATTAAGTGAAGACCACCTGTAATTGAATTTTGAGAGCACGTGATGAGTCCTCACCAAATGTCTGCCACTGGCATTATTCCCCATGCCCTCAAAAGCTACACAATGGAGACAGCCAATCACAGAACAGTTGTTTTGATTCAACTAATTCCTACCACTAAATCTCGCCCTTCTTTCCAAGTGGATTTTCACATTTCAGCTTCTCTTAGTTATTTTTGTCTGGATTTTTGACAAAGTACCTAATGTTTTAACTTTCAAGATGTTCCTGGAAGTTGGTGCTTTGCTTAGCAATTTGGCAGGGCCCCATTTTTTATTAATTAAAAAATTCTAAATGAATTCAAGTCATATTAGGCCAAAAGTTGGTAGACACCTTGATAAGTATTGGCTGCCTGGTCCTGGCTTAGAAAGTGCACAGTTTTAGGATGATCACGTGAACAGAAGAAAATGTACAATGAGGAAAACATATTTCCTCACTAATGACATGCATGAAATGGTTGATACCTGTGTGTAACTTCTACCATGCAACACAATTCTGAACATTTTTTAAAAAATGGCTCCTGCTGACTCATAATTGCGTTGCAGTAATGGATTTGTATGCAAGTCTACTTCATAAAACTGAGGGTGGGGGATATTGTAATTATGATTATTGGAGGTGATGATACGTGAAGAGCCTTGTTCCTACTCTTTCTGTATGGGTTTTCTGCCTATAATTTTTCTGATCTCAAACCAAGGAATGCTTAAGCTACAGTTGGCTAACAACACAAGATGCCAGACCTTATCATCAGTGACTAAAGTACCATAATTCTTTCTTTTCTTCATTTGCCTAATCTGCTGTAATCTTGCCTGTTAGTCATGGCCTCCCAAGTGTTATGAGGTGCATCTCAGGTTGAAGATAGTTGATATTTAACAGTGATGTTTTCTATAATTATGAAATTGCACGTGGTATCCTTTGCAAACTTCCCAAGTGTAGATTCTTTGTCTCCTTTCTCCCTCTACAATATATTCTTTAATCCAGAGTTCCCCAACATCTGGCTTTACGGACCAGTGGGGGGGGGAGAAGAGATGCTTCCATGTGAGTGGTGAGCAAGTGCACATGCGCAGCTCCATTGGCATGAGGATTGGGTTGCTCAGCCATTTGTGCAAATGGAGCATGCATGCTCCCTACTGCTCACACAAGTGGGGATGCATGTGCATGCTCGCCCATTTCACAATCCGGTTCCAAATGGCTCAAGGCCCGGTAGTGAGCCACAGCCTGGCGGTTGGGGCCCCTACTTTAACCATCTTCCCTCAAGAATTAATCCTTTTTATTTCATTGCTCTCTTTTTACCTACAGTGAAAACCGTCGCCTGCAAGTAAACATCACCAACCCTGTCCAGTGCAGCATGCATGGGCGAAAATGCAGCATCTCAGTGAAAACCAAAATCAACCAATCAGAGCCAAACTTCATCAAGGATAGGACAGGTTTCATCCTCTGGGTACCTGAGAATTAATTTTACTCTGTCACTAAGCATCCTTCCACAATCTACTGATGCCTTCAATCTTAGTGCCTTGAGTCTTATGGAGGAAGGGATATGAAAGTATTGATCTGTGACACACATCTAGACATTGTTAATGAATTGAAAATTTGAAATGTTTCCTCCATTAAGCCAACTATCATTTTAAATTATTGTATGATCCATTGTGTACCAAAGTGGCTTTTATTAATGAATTCTCCAGATATATAAAATTATTGTAGA
Organism: Thermophis baileyi; assembly: GCA_003457575.1. Classification (NCBI taxonomy): domain Eukaryota; kingdom Metazoa; phylum Chordata; class Lepidosauria; order Squamata; family Dipsadidae; genus Thermophis; species Thermophis baileyi. The sequence continues at coordinate 125,095 of QLTV01001344.1, read as the reverse complement.
GCTAATAGTTGAGACTGAAATGGAAAGAACCAAAAGTTTGTATGAGAATAAACAGAAGGACCCACTTTGGATTTTACAAATACCAAATCTTAATTTATAAATGGGAGATATATTTGGGGGAAAGAGATTTTCTATAAGAGAGTGATAAGAGGCTGGAAATTATTTCCCTGTAAGCTACTCCATTCCTTCAGTGCTCTCTCTCTCGCTCTCCCTCCCTCCCTCTTCTCTCTCTCCTCTCTTTTGTAAAAATAATAAAGGTGGGATACAAATAAATAGCAATAGCACTTAGACTTATATACCGCTTCATAGTGCTTTTACAGCCCTCTCTAAGCGGTTTACAGAGTCAGCCTATTGCCCCCAACAATCTGGGTCCTCATTTTACCCACCTCGGAAGGATGGAAGGCTGAGTCAACCTTGAGCCGGTGAGATTTGAACTGCCGAACTGCAGCTAGTAGTCAGCTGAAGTAGCCTGCAGTGCTGCACTCTAACCACTGCGCCACCTCGGGATATGTTCCCCATCCCCCTTTCCTTTCAATATTCAGCTTGGCTCAGATTCTCCTTAATGATTGTCAGATGCTACTCCTATTCCAAGCATTGGAGTCCAAAGCTTGGGCCAATATATAATGTGCTTTCTTTGAGCAGCTGGCATTATTCTGGCCAGCTTAGACTTGTAGTTGCCTTTTGTTGCTTGTACAGCCCTCTGCTGAGGTGTACTTATAGCCTTGTTAACAGGGCTTTGTTTCTTCTTGTGCCAAAAGAAACATGTTTTATTTTACATTGATGGAGAGCACTTCCAGCATCTTAAAACAAGGGAGGAGATTGCTATTTTGGCCATTTAAAGGTAAATAATTGTAAACCTGACACTGCTGGACAGGTCAGGACTTAAATAATTGTAACTGCACACAGCCTAAGAATAAAGCAATGATGGTGGAGCTAATTGCTTCAGTATGCCTGCTTTTGTTTTAAGTGTGTGAAGGCAGCACTTACCATTTCTGTGAGCTGGGACACAAAATGGCCAACAAATGTTGCTTAACTAGCTAGCTAGAAGAAGTCCTGCTTGCTTCTGAGTCATTCTTAAATATGGCTCATTTCCTAAGTAGGATTATCTGCCTCTGCCCAAGATGAGTTATTGCTCTTTTCAAATTAGCTTTTCAATGAAAAGGATTGCTATCTCTACTCCTTTCTTTTTCCTTTCTTTTCCCATTGATTAGCCCAATCTTCTAGTATCTCCAAGTGCTCTTAAAAGGGCTTCTTCAACCAAGTGCCTTCCAGGTAGGGAATCTCATTCTAAACCCCCTGAATCCCAGCCAGAAACGATCTGGCTGTAATTTAGGCAAAATGAAATGCAATGCAGATGGAACTTACAAGCCCTGGAAGATCAGTGTAACTGTAGAAATCTCTTCATGTGTTCTCTTCTTCGTTCCCCCAAATGCCAGCACATCCATGATGAAAAGCAAGTGGTAGAGCCTAAGCCTTCATTTCAACTAAAAAGCAAGCTGGCTTTTGATCAGTCCAGCTACCTAGACTGAGCATTTACGGTCCTATCTCTACTGCCAATAGAAAAATGGATTGCCTCAAATCCCTGGTGCCTTCAAACGTTTACTTTCAAAGCAGCCAAATTAGCCTCACAAGTTTTAAAATTAGCACTTTTATTTAATATCCCAAAATAAAGGCTGGATTTGAATTATGACCAAATTTATGAAAACTGTATGAAAGATGAAATCTTTCCATACCAAGATACAAATCTATTAAGTTGATTATATAATGTGTAATGAAGTATTTTGATTTAAATGAATTAACAGTATTTCTGACTTTCTTGATTTGTGTGTATGGTTGTGTGGGGGGCATACATTATTCTGTTTGATTTAACAAAGGTAGTTTCTGCTACCAAAACAGGAAGAGGAAATTCCTCCTCCTCACTGCAGAGCACCCAGTCAGCAGGGGGTATTGAGAACTGGGCAAGGAGCTCCAGAGGGAAGAAAGTCTAAGTGTATGAGCTGCTCATATGATACTGGATTCTACCTTATATGTGTATTTCTGGGTTTTATCTATAAATTAACTATTTCTTAATTGTATGCCTGATGTTTTAAGAATGAGGTAATTATGTAATTAATATTTTAGAATAGTTTATACAGAAATGTGGACACAAATCCTATTCATAATTAAGATGTATTTTTGTTTACATAATTGAAATAAAAGGACTCTCATTTATACCCAACTCCATTTACTTGATTTTGATTCTGCATTTTCTGAAATGTATTTGACTGTCTCTTTTCAGAGACAAAAAGAAAAGAAAGCAGTGTCATAATTTCAACTAATCTGTCATTTTTGCCAACTATGGTAATAGACTTCTTCCCTATCACCTCCTGTATTACATGATCCATTATTTAAAAATATATAATCTCCTGGTTTTATTGATGTTTAAATCATGAGATCTCCAGGCAGTTGGTTAAGATAACCAACTGCCTGGACTTGAGTGTGTACTCTTGTTTAAGGTATAGCATCTGAGAGACCACATCTATGAATCAAAGTAACTGACTCAGTTTTAAGATCTCATTGGTTGAAACTTGTCATGTGTCAAGGTAAATTCAACTGTTTCCCCAAAGCTCCATTATTTACCAGTGTTTTCATTGTCATCTTCCCACCAATAGACAGCAGCTTTTAAAAAATTCCTCTGAAAATCATTTGTGTCATGGATGGTCAGTGCATTTTATTTTTAATCAGCACAGTACAAAAATAAATAAAAATAGGGAGGCATTAAGTTACAGGCACACACAGCTCTTTGACAGTCTTGTCATATTTATAAACCTCATACTTAGAAACACACTATAGTACACATACATACAAAAGACCATTTATAAATTAAGTAATAATAAGCAATAATACCAATTTTGGTCAACAAATATCTACAGAAGGGATTGCACACTAAAAAAAAAATATCCAAAAACTTTTAACATACATAGACATATAGAATTTAACAGATCCTGTTTTCTTTTCTCCCACTTCCAAAATGTTCAAAAAAAAATGTGTTCAAGTGGAAAAAAATGGCACACTATTTTCTTGTGTTCTTTTCTTTGAGAAAAATAGTTTAGAACAGAGCTAAACATTAAGAACTGTGTACAATTAATATCAGAAAATATCTAGAAGTCTTGAGATGAAATACATTGATTTCAAAAAATGAAAGTATGGATGAAAGCAGTAAATCTGCTTGAAATTTGTGCACGGTAAGTTATTGTGTTTCTTTTTTTTTTCTTTTTACAATCAACTCTTCTAAAGTTTTGCCTGCTGTCAAAAGTCACAATGCTGCTTTTGGCATGCACAGTATTACTGTAAAGCAATAATGGAATGACAGAAAAGTATTAGGTTTTCTTTTTCCTCTCGCCATAAGCATAGATTTTGTTCTGAAATGATTCATTTCATACAGCAGCATATTAAAGTCTCACTCATTGCTCTTCTATATCAAGTACGTCAGTTGACCTTTCCCCCCCACTATTAAACAGTAAATATATAGATTCAAGCCAAGATAGTTTTGCACATCAATTATACCACCAAGTCACATTTGCTTCCCATGCAGTGCAATCTAAAGCACACCTACTCAGAAATAAGTCCGATTCCTTGAATGCAACTTATTTCCATGTAAACATGCAAAGGATTGCAGCTTTAAGCTTTCATATCCATATGAGTACAACTGATTTGCCTTTATTATATAGTCTTTATTAAAAAGGAGAGGAAGGGCAAAAAGATTTGCTGCCATTTTGAACAACCAGGGGAATGATGTCTTCAAACACATTCCAGAATTTTGTCTGAGCCACTACTGTAAAGTATTCCAGAACTCAGCCATAATGCTGAATGAGAAACTCGGGTCTCCAAGGGAGACTGATATGAAGATAGATGCCACCCATTACAGAGAAGCAAATGGTTTGCAAGGGAGAATTGTAGAGGAGCCCTCCCTTCCTCTTTGATGCTAAGGCTCAGTTTTCCTTTACAAACTCAGCAGCAGGTTTAACAGTATCTCACTGCTTAATGGCTCAGATTTTGGCCTAGCTTTTGAGGCAGTGGCAAGACTTGCTGAACAAACCCAGCAGCTGCTTAATCATCACAACATATGCATTTGGTTCCAGTCCACTGCAGCCTCTTAGCTTTGGCCTTTTCAGATTTCACAGCTTTTAATGTTCCTCTGTATTTTTAATAGTGCTTTGCTGTTTTCTAAATTAATTGCAAGCTACCCTATTTAAAGACACAATATAGTTCTCCCTCTGACTTTCTGCTGGAATGCCAGCATCCTCAGAGTAGCATTAGAAGAGCTTTCTAGAATATTTCTAACTTATCCTTTTATCCACAGCCTTCTTTACCCCAGAGTATTATTGCCTTTATACTATTTAACTGTCCAGCTTGTGAGAACTTAAAACAGTGAAGGAGATTACCTCCATTCAAAAAGTTCACATCTTCCACAGAACCCTAGATCTGGACTATTGACATTTAATACATATTATTAGTAACTGAGGGAAATTCAGTCTCCCCACTACCCTTTCTTTGTATATAGTTTTGACTATCCCTGAAGATTAGAGTATTTTAACCTTTACATACTGTTTAGGAACTAGAGAACTAAACAAAATAAATATCTAAGCATCAAAATTTAACATTAATCAAATATTTAGATGTTCAGTGTGGGGAAAAATATTTAAATTCTTAGATGTTCACATATAATTGTAAGTCTACAAGGTGGAAGAGAATGTCTCCAAGCGTGGGAACAGATTTGTGGCCCAAAAGAACCTTCTGCAATATTACTCTACAAAATATACAAAATATCTTGTATATCTGAATATTTTGTATCTGCTGCAGGTTTAGATTACAACTTATCTTCACTCACAGTCCTCAACACTATAATAGAAGGGAAACCTTTTATTATCATTCAGTGGATTTCCTTGTTCTGCTTATTGTGGCTGTTACTATTTTTCATAAAGTATGAAGAGTTTTGGTTGGCTAAACGCACATGAACTGCAAGGGGCTGCAAGGAACCTCTTAAAAGAAAAGCATTTCTACACTGAAATTCAGCACCATTTCCTACATTTAATAACATAAGCCTAGCATTTTTCAATAAATAATTGAATTGGGGAACTTTATTGCAGATGCTCAGAAAAATCTCAAGGGACTGAAAGTCAGTCTGTTTGGAACAGCAAAGTTATATTATGCAAACATCACCCCACAAAAGAATTAACCATTTCTGACCAGTCAAATATTAACATACATCACTTGCCACAAATCAATACCAGCTAGTACCTATTGCCTGGGATTATTTTGAAATCTCACTTCCCAACCCATATTGTGGCTTATATCCACCTTAGCAAGAAAAGATTGTCAACTCTCATCTTCACCTTTTGATACTGATATTTAGAGAAAACCTACGGAACCTAGGTGAAAGGCCCCCAATGAAATGGGTGCAAGTGGCGATATCACATACAAAATGAGGTGTGTCTCTTGTATATTTTCTGACTTTTCCTTACCCACTTCTGTTTCTCAATATAATCACACTGTCGTGGAGTAAGAGTCCCTTTTGAAGGCCAGTACTGAGATGATGTCATCTTGTTGAAACTGGTGTACAAAGTAATATTTAAATTACTATTTTAAAAAAATCCATTCTTGGATCCCTTTTCTAGAATACCAGCTGCTAGAACATCTACTAGATTTGGTCTTTATCTTCTTAAGAATTGTAAATATGTTCCTCCACTGCCACTGTGACGAAGTAAATCCTGCAAGCTAGTTCACCTCAATTCGCAAAGTGTTTAGGACAAACAAAAGGTGAAAGGATGCCATGATCCTGTATTGTGGGGCTTGCTTCTCCACTCTATTTTGCCCTCTCCTGGTTTACAATCTGGAAAAGAAGCCATATCCATCACATGCAGCAAAACTGAAAACCAAACAGGCAAACCCATTTCATTTCTTGACAGTTTTGATTGATAGAAGCCAAGGTAATAATGGTAGAGACCAGCGGTGGATGGCTGATTTCTTTCAGGCCTGTCCAGTCTTACCTATGTGTCCTGGCTTGTATGGAAAAGAAACATAACATAAAAACAAGATTAAATGAAAGGGTGAATGATGGGGAATTTTAGCTCACCGATCCAGGCCAATGAGCAGCCTGTTCTTCTCTTCTTGGCTGCTCTCATTCTTCAGGTCAGCAAAGACCTGAGTGAAATAGTGTGGGTCAGCATTGATTTGCAACATTTTGGGACTCATGAGGTTGATGATGGAGAGGCAACGATCCCAAAATGCCTCTTTACAGCTCTCTACCAGAAAGGGTTTGAGAGGGTAGGAGATCTCATTGCCCATATAGGAATAGGAGAGATAGAGGCAGGTAAGTAAGACAGCCTGAAGATCATGGTCCGTGGCTACTTCAGATGAAATGACATCCCGGCAAAGCATGTACAAAAAGACCACATTGGCTGGAGTGATGAAGCCTTGGTCTTGCCAGCCTTGCAGGAGGAGAGATCGGTCCACACTTCTAAGCCACAATACTGGGTCGGTGGGGGAAAGGTGCTTCAGCCTGTAGCAGCGTCTACAAAGGAATGCCCCCAAGCATCTTAGCAGCTCGCTGGTTGAGGCTTGGACAAGGACCCTTTTGGGGGTGCCAGATGAGTTGCAGCTGGGGTGGGGTGTTTTCTTGACAGAAGAAACGGTGCCCTTAGAGCTGGAAATCTGGTGATTTGGAGCTGTAGGCTGACTGCCCTGGTTCTGGGCAAAGGTGGAGAGATTGGCACAGGAGAGCGATTTCTTTAGATTCTCATTGTTGAGGTGTGTAATGTTGTTCTGATAACTGCTGTTGGGCTGCACCTTCTTGGAGTTTTTCTTTTTGGCAGATACAGCTGCGATGCGTTTCCAAGGCAGCACTGAAATGATAGAGTGGCGCTTCAGGGTCTTATCCTTGGCATTCTTACTGTTCTGGACTGCAGTGTAATGCCCCACTGTGGTCGAACCATCCTCAGAGAGGGTGGCTTTCCGGTAACTGGGTGAAAGGCTCAAGACAGTGCCCATGGTGCACAGGCAGCGGGGAGCAGAGCAAGGTGGACAGAGCTGGGTGCTGTCACCACCAGAGCACAGGGGGTCTCCGCTTCAACCCTGCTGGCTCTCCTTTCTGTCACTGCCTCAAATAGCTTGGATTCAGAAGTTACCTACCAAAGGCAAAAACAATTCCAATAAGCTCAGGCTGAGGTTGTTTTCTCCCAGATATACAGCCCCCTGCTTTTTAGTAATACTAACCCCATTCAATTATATTCATTATTATATTTATTATTACTTTTCTCCATTTCTCCCTTCCAAATTAAACTGTTCTGGGGGGGTGGTAGTCAAGGGGTGGAAGGAACATAACACCTGATTTGGACACGTGCAAAGACTGCTCTGCAAAATGGGACCTTGAATTTCAAGCCCAAAGCCTTGTAGGAATGTATCTCCGATACACACACACACACACACACACACACACACACACACACACACACACACACACACACACACACACCAAAGACTTGCTGGTTTTCTTTTCTATAAATGGCCTACATACTACTACTCCATGAAAGCTGAAGGAAAAAGCTAGGTATCTTTAGAGAGGAAGGCTATAGAGATACCCTTGCTCCAATGTTATGCTGGCAAGTGTATATGGGTGTATAAAATGTGTCAGGGATGCTTTCAAGAGAGGGAGCCATATTAGTTGGCTGCAGCAAAACAAAGAATCTCCTAGCACCTTGTGGAATAATTGATTTATCATGGAAGATGTCAGATGCTTCTCCATCTCTCTAAAATAAAAGGTCTCCTTCCGTCCATATGCATGTAAAGACAGAGGGAGAGAAAGATCAGTCATCCATGTTTTTAATTAGACGCCCACCATGCATATTTCCCCCACTCCTGCCTGCCTACCAAACAGCTAGAAACGGTAGTACCTTTAAGAGGATAAACATTTCTCTTTCATCAAATCGCCTTTCTTCTCTCCATCCAAGCTTTGTTTTTTTCCGGGCGCGCGCGCGAGATAGCGCTGGGCTCCCGCACGTCCTCCCTCCCGCCGCAATGTTGCTGCATTCCCCCCACCTCCCCCTCCCCAAAGGACGCGATGGCGCCTGTCCTCCTCCTCCGTTCCCCTTCGTGCCGCGGTGTCTCCGTGGTACCCACCGCACTGTGCGCCCTCCGGGCACCGTGGTTTCTGTCCAGGGTCCTGCAGGGCCGGCTCTGCTCTGGGGGCTGCGGGGAGGCGGCAGAGGGGCGGGTGCGAGGCAGTCCAGCTTCCCCAGCCCGGCTCCACCGAGTCAAACGAGGAAATGCATGCAGAGGTTCGTCCGGTGCTGCAGCGGCACACGGAGGGTGCCTGCTTGTCTGCCGGCCCGAGCGCCGTCCCCGATGCCGCCCCCTGGACTAGCCAGTCGCTCCCTCCCGAGAACGGTGCCGGAGCCCCGACCGGCTGGTGAGTAGCCTTCCTCGGCACCGCCTCAGCTGCTTTGCCGGCTGATTCACCGCGCCGCTCGCCTTAACTCCGACCAGACGGCGCTCGCTAAGCCCGCCTAGCTCCGCCTCCGCCTCTGACTCCTCGTCTCACCGTAGCCGCAGCGTGCCTGCAAAGCAGGGCGACCCCCGGCGGACACCGACACAGCACGGCAAAATGGCACCAAAGCTCCCGGGTTGAGCTCTCAGCCTCCCTCCCCCCCCCCCACCGAACACTGTCGGAGCGCGCCTCTGCGCGGATGCAGAGCGAAACGCCGGATTGGTGGCCTAGAGACAGCCGGTTCCTTCTACGGGAGCGTTTTCTCTCCACTGAAAGGATTCTCTGTAAACTCTAATGCTTCAACCAGCAACCAGGGCTCCTTTTGAACACCGCATCGCGTGTCCTTTATTAAGCCAGGTTGAGCTGAACCTTGGGGCTGCTGTCCTGAATGTTGTGCATCCGCTAAATCGTGGTATTTTGTTGTGTTCATAATTAATAAACAATAATGGAGGGACTTCTCCTTCAATCTTTGTAGACAAATTACACTGTGACCCAGAACTTATGCAAAGAATAAATAACTGTCACCTGAGCAACTATTTTCAGGAGCAGAATTCTGAGAGCATATGCACCAAAGACAAATTCCTTGTGTGTCCAATCACACTTGGCCAATAAAGAATTCTATCCAAATTCATAACAAAATAGAGTGCCTTGACAAGCTCTAAAAGCTCTAAAAAGCCCTCTAGTTCAGTGGTGGGTTTCAAATTTTTTTACTACCGATTCTGTGGGCATGGCAGGGGAAGGATACTGCAAAATCCCCTATCAGCTGGGACTCGGGAGGCAGAGAATAGATGGGGGCGGGCGAGTCAGAGGTGGAATTTACCTCCGAACTACTCAAAATTTCCGCTACCGGTTCTCCAGAACTGGTCAGAACCTGCTGAAACCCACCTCTGCTCTAGTTCTTCCTTGGAGGTTTAATCCTCAGATAACTATTGCCATAAAACATTTTACATCCTTCCATGATAAAGCATTGGGGAAGATCCCTGGAGAGTTAAATAATTCGTTTTTAATTAAATCAATCAACAATGGAATGTTTAATGCCAAATAATTATCCCAGGTAGAAAAATATGCTGAAGATTTTTATGCTTTTTTTAAAATGGCAACCACTGTGGTGCCATAATGAAAGCATGGGAGAGTCTCGGGTCTCTAGGTCACTCACCCACAGCCACAGAAGCCCCCTGAATGGCTTTGGCCCAGACTCTTTTCTTCCACCCAACCTGCTTCACAAAGTTGTTGTGGAGAAAAATGGTTTAAGGGATAGAAGTATGTCCAGGTTTTTTGCGCTCCTCTAAGAATGACAAGTATCAAACAAACAAACAGTTAATAAAATTGGACTGTAGCAGCATTCAGAAGAGTATATCTAGAGTATATCTCACCTCAATCTCACAAAGATAGAGGATATAATTGCTGTCAAACCAGAGTCAGTCCTCAGCTAACTAGCCTAGGCTCAACCCTGGATCAACTGCCAAGAGCTACTCAGAATGCTGGGTCTCTTCAACATCATTCCAAAACTTTAGTTCAAAAACAGCTGATGTCACAAAGGGGGGAAAAAAACCTTCAAAGCGAGGAGGCTGTGGCCACTGGGACAAAGACCACTGTCACTGGGCTACTTCTTCCTCTTCCAAGCATCCAACCTTGGCTGCCCACTTTTAGACCTTGTACCGTGTACTGATTTAAAGGTGGGGGTGGGGGAATAAGCAAAAACCTTGCCAAGAAAACTGGGGTGGGTGCTATTGTTAAGTTAATGTTGACACCAACAACTGTTTGGACTAGCCCCTGAAGTTTTCTTAACAAGGTTTAAGGGAAGTGCTGAGTGACCTGCCCAAGCTTCATGTCCAAGAAAGGTTTAGAACTCACAGTCACCCTGTTTCTACGCTGATGCCTTAACACTACACCAAACTCATTCATTTGCTTAGAAAATGGCAAGAATGACTAACCTTGCAGATCATGTTAAGCCATGATTAGTTTTAAACCTTTCATTAAATATAACATGATTGGCTGTATGCATACAGCATATTAATCTATAAACCATGGTTTACAACCACAATGTTTAGAACAACACAGGATATGCTTTGCTCTACACAACATACTAAGCCACGAAGAGACCAGGGCTGTAGCATAATTTGTGAAGGTTGACACAATTACCACATACAGTAACTCATACATGTACAATACTATGTACTTGGTCATCGAATATTACTATTTTTAAATACTGTAATCACAGTAAAAGGATGCTGCAGCCATTGCCTAGGTCACTCCACGAATGAACGCAGGACTGTTAGTTGTTTTTTTGCTCAGAGAAGAACCGAAGGGACCTGTCCTTATAAAAGTGTTTGAGTGGTCTTAACAAAAATCTTAACAAGGTTCCAACAATGTTAAAGGTGCAGGGAGGGTACTCCTTTGAGATTTGTGGCACTGGTCAGTTCTAAACAAAACTAAGTAAATATTTTCAGTTCAAGAAGATACACTGTAAAATGAAGATCACAATAAAGTGGAGAGGACATGATGAAAATGTGGGAAAGACATGATTTTTTTTTTCTTGAACAAAACTGCACAGTGGGCATTATAGCTGAATCTTGCTTTTGAAACAGTAAATGTTCCTAAATAGTCAATTTCCACTGAATATTAATTTCAGCCACAATAATGATTGAGGCTTCAGGTCTAAAGTAGGCAACTTTAACATTTCTTCCATTTTTTTCTCTGCCTTCTTCAACTCCATCCCAGTTCTGGCTACATAATCCGGAGCTGGTTCTCCAAAACATTTTGGCCAGTGGACACATCTGGAATATTAAAAACATCCTTGTAAGATGGTTGCCATGGGAGGGGGAGTGCAGCCAACACAAAATCTGAGTTATACCAGAGGTCAAACACAGCTCTGGGCTGTAGCCACCCACTTTTTCTTTTATAAAAATGCCTCTGCAATCTGTTTTCCCAGTAGTATATTTGAAAGTATGGCTTATGCTTGAATTTGGTCCTTTGTTTTACAGCATACTGACTTCCCATTTAATCAAAATAATCCAGGAAAACAATTAGGTAGGGTAAAGATCTTGATGTGCCAAGGACCAAGAACTTGTCAGCAGGTAGTCTGCTACCTGGGCACCATATCAGGATCCTTGTGTCCAATAGGACCAAAGAAAAATACCTTACAGCCACTTGCACCTTCCTTCAAATGATACTCTAGATCTTTGCTTTGTATCTCATTTAATTTTGGAACCCTCCCTCCCCCGCTGAAACCTATTTTTGTACACAAAAATGAGAAGTTAACTAGTGAGAAGTTGAGAGGCTGTACAGTGAGATATTTAAACTTTAATAAAAGCTATACTAAGGCATGGTTATTTAAATCATTATTTGTTGACAAAGACACAATTGGTTGCATGTGTTAATGTTTATGAATACACTAACAAGTGGGCCCTGCAACCCTATTTAGCCATGCTTTTAATAAAGGTATTGAAATCAGCAGGGTTTACATTAATAGTAATTTAACCTTTTGATTTCAATAAATCTACTGTATGCATAGTTATGTCAAAACATAACACTGTTTTGTGCATGTCAGTTATATATGCAATGCATGAATAATATCTAGATTTTTCAGGTTTCTAGTCAAAGAAGGAAATTGTTCTTCCTCTCTAGTTTGACATGAATCATGATATGAGGCTATCTGTGTGCCAACTGATCATGTTGTTAACCTTTATGAGTAAAATAGCAACAGTACACAAGAAAACAGCTTATGCCATGGTAAATCTGTTCAGTTTTAGAAATGCCAAAGAATATTAAGTTTACTCTGAAAATAGTGCCACCAAGTGACCAACAATTGTATTACACCTCTTGTGACTACCAAGTAAAAAGGAATTGTTCAAATATCTGCTTGTTGCAAAGCATTTGGCAGGACAAGCTTTCCCCTTACATAACAGAAAACACCATACAGGCTGGATTCACAAAAAACTAAGTCCTAGAACTGCATTAACAAAATATTTGTTTAACTAACATTCATGCTACCAGATCTGGGTTGAAATACCACAAAAAACACACGTTGACAGCAAAAATTAGCTTCATTGATCACTTTGCTGCCATCCAATTCTGCAGAACAGAGATAGTTTAGCACACCATGCTATGCCCAAACATAAACCATTGTATTTCTTAACATAAAGGCCAATTCCATACAACATGCTAAAATAATGGCTAAGTTCCCTTTATATGCTGACCAACAAAGTTCATTTTAGTCTAAAGTAGGGTGTTGTTTAGCAACTTAGCCAGGGAGTGTCATCTTTCTTTTGTAAAAACACAGCCTTCTGGAAAGGTGTGAAAACATGGCTTTGTGGCCTTGCTTGGGATGCACAGAGGAGCATGAATCCATGAGGTTGAGTAGCACCCTGAAAACACTCCTCCTGTCTTTTAATTAATTTACAGCATTCTTTGCCTCTTTTAAATTTTATATGCGGTTTCTCTGCTTTTTTATATTTTATTGTCCACCATAAGTACCTCTGTGAAAGAGGTGGGCAGTTCTTAAACACGATAAATAAAATAGATGCAAAATAAAATATCTTATAACTTAGCATAAATAGCATACACTCGCCCATTTTTGTATTCCTATTAATGCTTTCATAATTAATCAAAAATGCTATTTACTGAATTTTGCTGTCATTTATCCACTTTTCAGGTGGCTTCCAAAGATTTAATAAGAAATCAGTGAGCATTTGCAAACCAGAAACATTTTACTACAGCCCTTCCCAAATGGCACCCTTCAAATGTTATGCTAATAGAGAATTTTAGTTATTGGGGGTGTCCACAGGGAGGGGTCAAAATAGGTGAGATGGTAGCTATATCTACACAATGTAGGCCTGTTCTTTTCTTACATTGCTTGTAACAAATGAGCAAGACTTTGATCTCATGGTCACATACGCTACTCTGATCTTTTCTTAATATACCTGTGAACAACTCTCCCTGTGAGGAACAGAAATGGCTATAGATTGAGGCCAATCTATAGCATGGACATGCACTGATATCAAAGTACCTCCAAATGCCTTCTCAGGATGCAGGAAAGTTTGGGCATTCAGCAGATAAATTGTGTTGGCATCCAAGAACTGCAGAGGGACAAGGATTTCTTAATCTTCATGTAGATGCTGGCTGAATGGAGTAGAATTACTGCTAGATCCAAACTCTCGTGCACATATACACACTCACACATGCATAATAGTATAGAAATCTGTATATGATGTTTGCTTGCCTCCACCTGCCTCCCCCACCAATTAGAACATATAACCTGGAGAAAAATGTTGAACAGTTTGTTGGCTGCTAGATGTTGCTGATAATCTTCCCTTGTTACTACTTCAGTGGGAGCCTGCAAGAAAATACCAAGTCTGGAAGCTAAGCAAGGAAATCAAAAAATATTCCAGAGCCACCAAATCATTCCTATAACACTGCCAAGAAAACAGTATGGATGACATCACCAGGAGCCTAGTTTGTCTCAACAAGCTTCCTTCCCTTCCATTTTCCCTTCCCTAGTCCTTTTTACTTCATTTTCCTCTGTAGTCTTTGCTGCCATCCGGTGGTAAGAATAATGAATAGCAGGGCAGCCATTCCCCTCCTATTGTTTTACAAATGTATTACAGTTTACCATAGATCTCATATCCTCACAAGCACATATATCAATATTTTCCCCTTCCTTTTATAAATGTGCCTAGCAATTACTCTTCTTTATTCTTTCAGTGTCTTTTCAAGATTAAGGCCCATTTCTTTATTTCTACTGGTGTTGCTTTCTTTCACAGAACTTTAAAGGGAATATGGTAGCATCTTTTCTAGCTAACAACTTTTATTAAAAGACCTGTTTTCATAGATACATTTCACTTCATCAAATGTATATAATGTAGCATTTCAAATGAGGTGGTGGGCAGTGATAGGAAGGAGTAGATTGGCTATGCAGATGTTATAGGTCATAGGTCACAACAGTTATATGTGAGACAGATGGCAAGTACTTTGTCAATTAGGAATTATGTATTAAAAGCCCATTGTGTTTGCGGAGACCTTCTGTAATCGCATGTGTAAGTTCAGCAACTTCTCCCTCAATGATACAGGTAGTCCTTAACTTACAATAATTCATTTAGTGACTTCAAAATTACAACAGTGTTGAAAATAGTGACTTATGAGTCCATGCAATTATGACCATCACAGCATCCCCATGGTCACGTGATCAAAATTTGGGCACTTGCGTTGGTATCCCAGGGTGATGTGATCACAGTTTGCTTTCCCAAAGTCAATGTGGGAAGCCATATTCAGTTAATGGCTGCAACAAAAGTAATAAACTTGGATAGTGACTCACTTAATGGCCACCTTAATAGCTTATTAAGAAAGCAGACTTCAAAATGGCTGTTTAGAAGCACAGAATGAAAAATGGCAGAACTGGCATCAAAAAGTCTCAGCCGTGGCTTCAACAAATACAATGACCCATGGAAACTATGTTAACATGTCTCACATGTAACCTGCACCTACATAACCTGACACTGTCTACGTTTCCTCCCACTTTACTCCAGTTTAAATCTTCAATCAATTTAGCCCTGCATTTTGCAAACTTAGCAACTTTAAGATGGCAACATTGGTAACTTTAACATCTTAAAGTTGCTCAGTTTGAAAAGTGCTGCTTTAATCCACTCTAGGCAGCTGATTAAATGAACTGTAGATTATGAGAGCTTATGTCTTTTAATAAAGTTTGTTGGTTGGAAAACGTTTCCTCCAATTTTTTGCCATTGCAGACCATCATGGCTTTCCTCCCACAATTTCCTTAGCAAGGTATCTTCCTAAGTGGCTGTTTTAACCAAGGAGAAAAAACATTACAGGAAGCCACTGTGTAGAATTTGGATGAATTTGTCCTTAAAATAGTTCAAATAAGAAGCGGATTCCCTTTTTAAGCAAGCAGTGTTTTTTCCAAGCCTGTTAGAACATGCATTTTTCTGGGCTTAATAGCAGCCAGTACAGCCCAGGATAAGATCCCAGAAACAGTATTATCTAGAAAGTGCCAAATTCTCTTCTAACAGATTATGTGAGATTAAAGGACATAACAAGGCAATACACCAGCACTTAGATTCCTACTGCAATATGTTGGAGCTTGTGTGTAAAGAAGTTTAAAAAAAAATTGTAATTATGAAATTTCACTCTTGAGTTGAAAAATCATTATCAGTACTTATTGTAGCAAAATTAAGAAATATTGAAATTCAAGTTGTTTAGAAATAGTCAATATTGGTAAAGAAAAGGCTCATGGCACTCACTCAAGGACCCTTTGTTCTGATTTCATCTAGTCTGTTTTACCCTAGCTTTAATACCAATACCAGAGTGAAGCCTTATGTGGTCTGATTCAAACTAAAGCTACTCCAAAACCACTGGAGGAGAAAAGAGAGGCATATAGTGATTTAAAGAGAAGAATTAATCTCTTCCTTCCAGCAGTGCAGTAACTCACCTCCAGGAATTGCTTGGGTATTGTGAGATTCCTAATGATCTGCTGAAGGATTAAGGGTTCTCCTTTCGCTTTATCTTCCTTCTCCCCAAGTGTTTAAGGAAATGAAAAACCAGAACCTGCTATTGGTTAAGATCACAGGTGTTCCTGCTTAGGTGTTATGAGCCCCAGATATTTAAAATTTTAAGTGGGATGGGTCAATCAAATTTAGAACTCACATCCTTTGGCTCTTGTGAAGCAAGTGTTTCTTTTTCAACAAACGAGCTGTAAAACTATATGATTTGATTGATATAATATTCCAGCTGTTTCACTTTAAACTGCCTAAAAGTTACCTACTCTTAAATTACAGTAGTCATAATCTTCTCCTTTGCTGTTCTGTGATTGTCACCCAAAACACCAGCACAGAACTGTGATTTTTCTTTCTTTCTAGTTTCTTTGCAGCATTCCCTTTCTAAATCCCTCTCTCCATCTGGTTCCCCCCCCCCCCAGTCTGTGATCAATGAAGTGCAGCTGCCTTCCCCTTCCAAATCCCTCCCCCCCTCTTGTTCCCCCCCCCCCCCAGTCTGTGATCAATGAAGTGCAGCTGCCCTGTGTGCATTCCTTCCATATTACCTTGGCTTCTTCTTGTCCTCCATTTCAAGGGGAGGGAGTATAACACAGTGGAGTAATTATGATACCTGAAAAAATGTCATGTTAGTGAGTAGACAAATTTCCCAAATTTAAGTCTGAGAAATAGAAAAGGAGAAAGAACAGTGAAATAAAGTATCTTGGAATAGGCCAATAATTTTTCTTTGAATCAAGATTTTTAAATGAAGTCCATAGAAGATAGCCATGGCTTTGGAATGGATGAAAAACTGATAAAGAAAATATATTGTTACTTATTAAGTATTAATCTTGAAAGTGAGCAGGTAAAGGAGACTAATAGTTTGGGCTAAAAATTTTGAATATGCACTAGAACTGGATAAATGGCAGAAACTGTGGGATAGAAATGTTAAATTGACTATGTCAACTGCATATACAGAAAATTTGTATAAAATGTTCTATAGATGGCATTTTGCACCAACAAGACTGGCAAAAATGTATAAAGATAGATCCGTTAAATGTTGGAAGTGCAATCAAACACCATATATGGTGGACATGCCCAAAAGCTAAAAAATATTGGACGAAAATACATACTTGGTTGGAAAAAATGATAAAGCAGCATATAGACTTGAAACCAGAAATATTTTTATTGGGCATTCTGCCGGAAAAATATGATAAAAGGACTATATATTTGATTTTACATGTATTAACTGCAACCAGAATTGTATTTGCACAACAATGGAAGAACAATGAGATCCCGACAGATGAGAGTGTAATTAAGAAAATATTAGAATGTGCAGAAATGGATAGACTAACGCTTACTATTAAGGACAAAGAAGAAACTGAATATTTTTTGATATGGGACCTATTTTACCAATGGTTAGACAATAGAAACAGAAGTTAGAAATGTGGGAATATAAAAAGGATAAATGCTAAAATGGAGATTTGTTAAAGTAGATAAGTTAAATATTGTTATTATAGTTATTATTGTGATGAATACTATTGTAAACATTTTGATTATGATTGCCTAAAAACAATTGTACTCAGGCAACACACAGTTTGATGGAAATTGAATTTTTTATATTTTATATAAATAAAATAAATAAAACATGAAAAAAAGAAGATAGCCATGGCTTATGCATCAAGCAAGGCATTACTCTTGGGATGCCGCTGCTAGTGGGAATAAAGAATCAAATAGTGAGACAAATCACTTAGTCTGCAGAATCCGATACTCACTCTTGCTAACATTTTAAGAGTTGTCTTTTATTTTACATCTACCTTCTTAATTTCTTAAATTACAAATTGTTATTGTAATATCCACAGTCAAAAGGTCTGTTTCTATAACTTTGTACAAGTGCTACATACAGTATGCGCAGGAATAACTCTTTCACAACTTTTCAGTAGTAGAATGGAGGAGGAGGAGGAGGAGGAGGAGAAGTAGTTCTCAGTGTCAGCTATTCCAGATCTCTCAAGTTTCTTTCCTGTTTATTGCAGGTTTAATCTTGAATTTGCATTATCCACTTCTGTATTTGGCAAGAACCCATCTGCCTTGTATATTTTCTTGTGTGCCCTGCAGAATCTTGTCAGGAAGATTATGCTTGGTCAATCTTTAAAATATAAATAGAAAAAGAGCCCATCTGGCAAAAAGGCTGGTGCAATTAACCAGAGTTTTTCAGACTGATTATGATTGGGAGATTGTGTTGTGAATAGTGATATTGATATCATAGCTGAAATTGCCAGCAGCATTGACTTCAGATGAATGACTCTTAATCAGTGTTTTAAGCTGAAATTTCCTGCTTCATACACAACATTTTCTGCTAGAAGGTGGAAAATCTACACCTCACTTTTACCTGAAAATAACAACAGCAAAAGATTATTAGAGTCAATTGACATGGATTTTTTTTACTTGCAGCTTTTTTCGTATCAGTATGACTTCTCTATTTTGTATTTGAAAATCCATACTCCCCCTTTCCTCTAAACCAGAGGTGATATGACTTGTGGACTTCAACTCCCAGAATTCCTGGCTGGCTCAGGAGCTCTGGGAGTTGAAGTCCACAAGACATAAAAGGGCCATAGTTCCCCACCCCTGTGAGTCTAAAGCAATATTTTTAAAACTTAGCAACTTTAAGATGTTTGGATTTCATTTCCCCAAATTGCTGGCTGGGGAATTCTGGAAATTGAAGACCACAGATCTTAAAGTTGCTAAGTTTGAAAAAGACTGTTCTAAATTATAGATCAACTTCTCTCCCCCCCCCCCCCATTCTGTATCTCTTTCCCACCTTTTAAGAATTGGTTTAGACATTTTTTGTTGTTGTTGTTAAGATTTTAAGGAAGGCAAATTCTAGCCATTTCAGGAATAAATGTGACTAACTTTGCTTTCTCTCAATGGACTTCACCTCCATTTGCAACACGCCAAGAAAATCCATGACTAGATTTTTCCTAAACGTGATAGAATGTTGTGAAATCCAGCAGCATCAGAAATTCTGGAGAGCAAATTTGCTACATTCAGGCTAAAAGAAAAAAAATACTGCCAGCTGGGGAGATTAGAAAAGGAAAGAATGTTTGGCAGTTCTTCCCTATAATGGACTATTGGATGAGTTGCTGGGCATTTTCCTGTATAACACAAAGGGCGAGGCAAACAGAACACACAAAGAGAAGTCACTGTGGGTGTGGTTTTCTTAACCACCAAGACAAATTTGGCTGCCTTTGCTGTTTATGTGTCATATATACAGTTATTAAGTAAAGATCTCATTATCAAGTTTGTCTCCTAATCTTTTAGGCATTTTGTTTATAAAACTTTACATATATTTTTCTGTTTATATCTGATTCGACTATTTTTTTTCTTAAATGGAAACATTTAAAAATAGTAGCAAAACTGCCTTGAGTATTGGCTATGATATGTGCCATACTGATTTTACAAATACCATTTCATGCTATTCACAATTGAATTTTGCTGCAAGTATACAGAACTGTGTTACTGTTTCCTGGCTCTTGCACCCACCGTGTTTAACCCTGACAAGGGAAGAACATATTTGGACTGAATCAGGGGTGAAATTCAAAATTTTTCCCTACCGGTTCTGTGGGCGTGGCAGGCGAAGGATACTGCAAAATCTCCATTCCCACCCCACTCTGGGGCCAGCCAGAGGTGGTATTTTCCGGTTCTCTGAACTACTCAAAATTTCCGCTACCGGTTCTCCAGAACCTGTTAGAACCTGCTGAATTTCACCCCTGGACTGAATGCTGTTAGGGAACATTGCTTCATTATAGTACAAATAATTTCTCCCACTTGCCCTAAGATCTTTTTTTGTTTGTTTCTGCAACCCATGAATGTGTTTTATTATCTAGAAGGAGAGCATCAGGAACTCTCAGGTAGTCCTCAACTTATGACCGGTCACTTAGCGACCATTCAAAGTTACGAAAGACCTCCGCAGGGCTATTTTTGACCTGGATTCAAAGTTTCGATGGCCAGACTCCCTTCACCCTGGTCACATGTTGGCATTTTGGGCAGTTGGCAACCAAGCTGCATTTACCATGATTTGCAGCATCCCAAGATCACATGACCGTAATTTATGACATTTTGAGCCAGAAACTGGGATTTACTTTGGGGTTTCCAGCAAAAAAATCCCCCACCCTTTGTACAAAAAAAATAATAATGTAAAATCGGGCATGGTCACCCATTGATGGCCAGCACAACTTACAACTGTAAGTCTGGTCTCAGTTATAATAATCATTCAAAAACTACCTGTACTTTGATAATTACTCCTCTCTAAAATAAATAATTCCATAATAAATGCCGTATGAATTTTGTACGGTTCCCAATTAATCTTCAAAAGATAATCTGACCAGTTTTTTAAAAAATGGTTTGAATAATAGAAATCAGCAGGAAAGTTTTTCAGTCATCCAAACAAACAATATTAGTGATGTTTGCTGATGTCTTCTCATCATTACAGATGATGTAAAGCTTCAGGGTCAAATGAATAAAAGCACTAGCTTGTTATGAAGTAATAAATTCTACAAGGGCAGAATGAAACACAATGACTGTAATGTTATAAATTGCCAACAGATGGCAGTACTGACAAACTAGAAATACTGAAGTGATCTTTAGCATTTACTGTATTCTTTCACTTTGCTTGGTAAAAAAAAATGCTGTGAGAAGCGATGGTATATTAGTGTCCTTTAAGCAATATGGCATGATAGAATTTTTGATTGAGTTCCTTCAACTGAAATTCAATGCCAAATGCATTATTTATGGGGATGACTGTGTTGGTGTGAGCATTGTGTATTGCTAGGCCAAAAGGGAAAAAAAGGAAAAAGCAAAGATGGTGAACCAGAAAGATGGTGAACCAGAAAGATGGTGAACCAGAAAGATGGTGATCAAAATGAGGTGGATGACCTGTGACCAGTTTCACATTAGAAAGGCTGACCAACTGATTCAGAATCAGTATATAACTAAATGGAAAATTGCTTCAAAAAAATGTGGCAACATGACACCATTAGGCCTCACATCTCATGAACCACCCAAGAGGCAATTGTGGAGTTGGATCTCACCCATCTTACCTCACCCACCATACAGTTCACACTTGCCACCACACCATTTCTTCTTTCCTCTAAACTGAGGGGGTACTTTGATGCAAATAAAATACTACGTAGAACCCAGCTAAAGACACTGTTGGAAGAAATGTCCATCCGGGTTCAGTTCCAAGTGGGGAGAAAGACACTAGAAACGTAGAAGCTGCTGGTTTAATGATATAGCAGGACCACATGGTTTGCCCACATGGGCAAAAAAGCACATGGGAGAGAGAGGGGGGAGAGAGGGAGGGAGGGGGAGGGACAGGAATGGAATGGAATGGAATGGAATTGGAGCAAAGTTGCTCTTCCCTGAGTATTCTGATTGGTTGTCAGACTCCCCTGGGGCCATGCAGGGATAACTTTGTAGGTTGTGTTTTGAGTCCCAAGCTTGGTTGAGCCTTGCTGGGTGATGTAATCTTCCCAGGTGCCATGTGGTGAGTTCTGTTGCTAGATGGGTAGAGGGCTAATCCTATCATGTCCTGAGGGCCGTGTCTTAATCCCATCACCCTGGAGCTGAAGGGGTGGGGGGGACAGGGAGCTGCAGAGAGCTGCTTTGTCTTTAAAACATGTTTCTCCTTTTCTCATCCAGGGAAATATAATATTCTGCCTTTTTAATATTTCCTAAAATATTTCATTCTTCTAAGAGGGGGGTGGGTGCTAACTTTCTTCAACACAAAATAGGAAGTCATTACAGCTTTCGGAACCTTGTCCATTTTTGGCAGAAGTATGTAGCAAATGGTGATGATTATGTGGAGAAGTAAATACAGATAATAAAAGAGCTAATTCCAAGGATTATTCTCCTGCTTCGTTTATTAAAATATTTCTTTAAAATAAAAATATGGAGGTAGGGGCAATGTTTTTCTTTCAGCCTTAATTATAGCTAAGAGATGAGTTTCTTAAAATAATTGAACAACAAAGTTTATAAACATCAGTAGAAAATTGTCATTTAAAAATTACAAAGCATATAACAGTTTGGAAAATAATAGTAAAACAGAGCTGGGAAGAAACTATAGGAACAAATTAGTTTTCTTGCAGGACTAGGCGGTGCATTCAGACCAGCGAGGGAAGGAAACTGATTCACAGGAATTCCCCACCACCATTGCCGCCTTCTCTTGCCACAAATGCCACTTTTGCTTCTCGGACTGTAAGCGAGTACGATCAAGGTACGCCTCTGCGAAGATCGGTGGTAGTGTTGCACAATTGAAGAATCATGGGGGAAAGCTAACCTCTAGGGGCCTTCACACACAGTTATTCAGTTCCCCCCCCATTATATTTCTTCCCTGCTTCTCTCCTTCCAAGTGCTTATTCCTCTTTTCATTCTTTCTTTCCCTCTATACATCTGACAAATGCATATCTAGCAAGTGCAAACCTGAGTCTATGTGAGCTTAGGTACATTTTTTTTCAGTTGAATTTTCCATAAGCTATCATAACCTGCCACTTATTTAGCCTTGAAAAGTAAAGTAGTAACTTGGGTTACTCTGTCAGCCTGTATCTATGTCATATCCCATCCATGGGGTTTGTGATGGGAAGAAAACCCATTAGGCAACTTGGCACAGATTGTGCCAGTTTCTAGCAAAGCAGGCTGCAACAAAAAGGTGAAAACTGACCCTGGATGTCCAAATCAAAACGGTAAGTTATTGCCTAGAATGCCAGCAAAGCAGGATGGGCCTCTGGTTTCTGGTTTATTTCTAGTTCTCTCTTAGGTGATGAAAGCTCCTTGTCTCCACTGTTTCTTAAAACCAGGCAGGCTGATTTCTTTTGGGCCCTTCTCCTTCATGAATGGTTCCATTGTGTAAACATCATCCTCTATTTCTTCACCCTGGCTGGATCTGAGACTACAAACATACTTGAGAAAGAGAGCTTGACACTCCCGCTTTTATTTTGAAGGATAAGCCTCTACTTGAAGGGGGAGGGGCAACTAGGAAACAGCACGCAAGGGTGATCCCCTTCTTTCTCTATCCCTTCAGCAGAAACTGTAACTGGGGTGAGACGCTTCTTTGCTTGTGGCATCTTTTCTTCAAAGTTAAGACCCTATCCCATCTAGCCAGAATTTGTGTCAGAGTGGCCAACTGAATACATTTGGAATCTCGCTCCTCTCCTCACTCCCAGATCCCTTCCCAGCAATCAATATTAAGCCCTGCAGGGTTTAAGGCACATCTATGCAGCCAATGAAATATGCTTTCATGAGGTGCCACACAAATTAGCTCTTTCCCCCAGCAGATCTCTGTGCTGTCTTGTTAACAAAGTTAGGGAAGTGCAGCTTCACTGACAGTTTACTGGAGGGCAAGTTAAGGTGTGGTGATTAGTGGATTTGTCTGCCAGTGGAAAAACATCCACCAATTACTCCCCTTGATGTGAGCTAGGAAAGGAGACAGGTTTCTAAGAAAGGCTACAATAGCAGGCTTAATCACCTCCCTGAACTCTTATAAATATAAGCACCAGGCATTTATTTCTATGTGGACCTGACATACAAGTCTCTATAGAGAAGTCCTGGTCTGCTGCTTTCTCCAGCAATTTGGGTGCTGCTGTTCCTCTTCTGTGGATCTTCATGGCTCATCTCTTGGTGTTGCTCTCCATCTACTGGAAGTCCTCATAGATTCGCAGCTCCTGTTTGATGCGAAGGTGGTAACTGTGGCCAAAGGATCCTCTCACAATAACTCACATTTTGCTCACTTCTCAATTGAACTATTGCAATGTACTGAGGTTGTAACACCTAGTCCAGAAAGAAACAGCTGGAGTTAGTTATGGGTGTTTTCTAATTTGTCCGTTGTAGAAAGTTAGCACCCACCCCTCTCCTAGAAGAATGAAATATTCTAGGAAATATTAAAAAGGCAGAATATTTCCCCTAAAAGAGAAATAGAAATCTTAAGGGACACAGAAACTCAGCCCCAGCAGATATTTTGGTGCCAGCTTATCTACAAAAGACAAAAGACCTTCAGCTCCAGGGTGATAGGATTAGCCCTCACTCAAGATCGAAACCAGGACAAAGCCATTAAGCCATAATAGGAATTGCCCAAAGTCCCTTCATTACATCACCCAGCAAGATTCAACCAAGCCTGGGACTCAAGACAACCTACAAAATTACCCCTGCATGGCCCCATGGGAGTCTGACAACCAATCAGAATACATTTCTTACACAGGAACAGGAAGCAAGTTCAAATATATATATATATCTCACCCATGTGCTCAATTGCCTAGGACCTCAAACCATGCGGTCCTTTCCTCTGTATAATACCATGATTTTGAAAATCGCACTAGTTCCCAGGTAGCTTTTGGGTGCAACTGAAGGTTTTGGTTGTCATCTTTAAATCCTTAAATGATTCAGAATTTTGACATCTGTAGGGTTACTCCCCACCTATCCCTCAATACTCATTAGAAAGTTAGGCAAAACATGACTTTTTCATCACATCTTGGGGGCTGGAATGATATATCTGGTTCTAACAATTTCTAGAAATTTTCTTTATTTGATGATTCACACACATATTAAATTCCAAGGCTTATATAGTTGATTTTTATGAATGTTGTTGCTACTTAGTCTTTTGAATATTCAAAAGACAATAAGTAGCAACAACATTATTATTGTCTTTTGAATCATCTTAACCCAATCTACAGTTGTTGGGAATATGTACATTGCTCAGAGTTGCCTTGGATTATATTATTTTATAAGCCCAATAAACTAAGTAAATAAGAAATGGCAGCCTAGCACCAAAAAGCAAAGTGGTCACAGAGAAAAACTGGCAGTGAGCAGAAAGGGTGTGTATCCACCGTGAACCAAACAGCCAATAGGAGTTGAGTAGATCTCAGCCTTTGCTGCTCCATCACCACGGAAGCAACACAAACAATGCATATAACAAGGCTTATGTTGCAAATCATGGGGATTAATACTTCCACACTGAATTTAAAAACAATCCCTAAATCACCTAGGTGAAGGAAAGACCACGTGAAATTGATGTGTCCTTAAAGAACAGCTAAATCCAAAATCTTCAAGCCAAAATTATGGGGATGTATGGATATGCCCTGGAATTCAGGAGGTAGTACGCATCTCTCAGTAACAGTTACTGCTGTGCTTGCCTAATTTTTCACAGATCAGTCCTCTTTTAAAACCATCCAAATTGGCTGTCATGAAAAAAGTGTTCTGATGACCCTGAGTTTTAACAGTAGGAGTACGAAACTCTCCCTCCACGTTACTTATGCCTTAAGTTGACTTTATATATTTCTGTCATGTCTCCCATTACGGTACTTTCTTGCATTCCAAGCTAAAATGCCTCAATTGTGCTATTATTTCCCCTATCATTTTGGTTGTCCTTTTCTGCAGCTTTTTCAATTTTAAGGAGCAATAAGCACCAAACAATACTCCAAGCACAGTCTTACCACCTTAGGCTTGCTTTGCCCCTCATATGGACAGGCAGGAACTGTGGAAGCCATAGAAAGCAGCAGCTGCTTCTCTTCTGCTTAAATACACAAAGCGACCTGGGGAGAAAGCTTTAGGAGGACCCTCTGCACACCCATTCACTGACCAGATTCACGCAGCATAGTGAACCAAAGTCATGGTTTACAGGACAGATTAATAACCAAACTGAAATGCTTGGTTAACAGAGCATGTGGGCCAGCAATTTACCCCACCCCATTTTCTGTGAATTTTAAGCTCACAGGACCCAGCTCACATTAAACTTCTACAAGTACAACCTGTGTGGTCGTGTTCAAGCTTTGGCACAGTGTATCACATGATCTTTGCCACTCTGTTCTGTGGCGGACTGTGGTAGCGATCAATTGACTGTTGGGTTGAAGTAACTGTACCTTTTATTTCTTCTCCCAATGATTTTCAGTACAGGGGTCATCCCAAGGATTTCTTGGTCAACACTGGAAATGGATTTTTGTCCATTCTCTCTGTTTTAATAAAAAGTTCACTGATAGGATGCTTTTCCTTCAAAATAAAAGTTGCTACATTAAGCATCTGATTATCAGTGAAGACAAATGCATTCATCTGCAGGTATATTTAGCCTAAATACTCTGGAATGTTGCTGAACAATCTCTGCTTCCCATAGTAAGCAAACTGCTGGGGTTGCTTAGTATTGTGGTTAACACCATATGGAGGCCATTGCAATTTCTGCTGCAATATTGCTAGCAGATCCCCAGGGTGTCTTTTCAAATCAGAGGGAGAGGAATGAATACAAAATAATGTCGTCTTTATTTTGGATATAGAAATCAAGAGATAGATCAGCAAGGTGGCACTTTTGTTGTGAAATTTCCCCAGTACAAACCACTGACGTTAAACAACCAAAAACCTGCTCTTCATTTTGCCCAAACAGAATTATTCCTGTCTGTGGCTTTGCAGGTGGCCTGTTGTAATAGAGAATTGGCCCGTCTGCTGATTGTGCTTTTGGGTTAGTCCCAGATGCAGCATAGATTTTTTGACCACTTATTCCGTGGCACAAAATATTCACTTCTCTGAAGTCTAAGCTTCCTCAGTATTTTCTCAATATAAAGCAATAGTGACAAGGAGGAGGATTCAAGTCTCTGGGTTATTTTCAATTGATTGGCCAGGACTTTTGACTGCCAATAATTTAAGAGTACTAGCAATAAATGTTCTCCCCACCCCCAAACAGACAATACACTGATCTGTAGAAAGCCTGGGATGAATTTTGTGAGGGAGACATGTTAGCTCTGTTCAACCCCCCACCACCACTACCTATATTCAAAACAATATTTTGCTGCAGATTCAAGTGGTGGAATTTAAAGCAGATCACCCAAGCCTGAAGAAACTTAATCTGGATGCAAAATACAAATGCAGAAATTGTTTTTGTATTTCAACAAGCGAAATATAAATGGATATAAATAAGACTGTCTTGCTTCGTTTGTTATGAAGATTTAAAAACAATTGTAGGCTTGCAGGAACCCCTCTCCCCACATCATACAGTGGGCAGCCACATCACCTGTTCCCAATCTTCTTCCATGGTTCCCATGTCGTAATCCTTCCTCCCAGCTGCACAACAGGCAGGAATCCAATAGATGCATCTTCCGTTGCTGGTTTAAAGGGGGCAGCAAATTAAAATTTCTACGGTTAATTTCCTGTCTGTTGTCAACCGCTATTAAGGGGCCAGAGGAGATGCGTGTATCACAATAAGATTCATTTGCAAAAGAAAAACGTGTCCAAGCGACTCTCAAGTCCCCCCCATCCCGCGCATCAAGATGGCAGCATTCCTTCTATGCATTCCTCCACACACACCCTCCTGTTTCCAGCATGCACTTCTTCTTCAGCTCAAGATGAGGCAATGCATCTTGGGATTTGTAGTATGCCCCGTTTCATCGGGCATTGGCTTCGTATACAAATGCAGGCTATTTCTATTCATCGAAGGTTTCCTTTCCTTGTATTTTACTATAATTACTATACTCACAATTTCTGAAGGCAAGCTGTTCGACTGATTAATTGTTCGAACTGTCAGGAAATGTCCCCTTATTTCTAGGTTGGTTCTCTTCCTGATTAGTTTCCATTCGTTGCTTCTTGTTCTGCCTCCAGGTGCTTTGGAGAATAGGTTGACCCCCTCTTCTTTGTGGCAGTTCCTCAAATATTGGAACACAGCTACCATGTCGCTCCTAGTTTTTCTTTTCATTAAAGATCCTTCTTTAATGAAGGATCTGTTGAGATCCTTCTGGATCTTGAACCCAACTTCTGGAATGCTGGTTATTCCCGCCAGGTTGATGCCATTTGCAAATTTGATGAGTTCGTCTTCTATCCCTCATCCAACTTGTTTATGAAGATACTGAAAAGTACTGGGCCTAAGATAGAGCCTTGAGGTATCATGCAGATGCAGTTCTATTAAGGACTATACAGTAGAACCTCTGGTCACGACCATAATTCGTTCCATAACTTTGATCGCAACCCGATTTGGTCGTGACCTGAAATTTGGCGCTTACAAAAAAAATGGCATGGAAGGAGAAATTGGCCGCAGCCATGTTTGATCGCCACCAGAGTATGTGTTCGTGACCAGATTCAAAAATTTTGTGAATTTTTTGGTCGGAACCCAATTTGGTCATGGTCAGAAGCGTTAGTGACCAGAGGTTCTACTGTACTGTTCTTCCCTTTAAAATTTAAAACCCAGAATTGGGTGTGACCCTGGAGGTCTTCTATTCCAACTCCCTGCTAAAGCATTCTGGATAAATGGCTGCCCAATCTCTTCTTGAAAACTTCCAGTGATGAAGCACTCACAACTTCTGGAGGCAAGCCATGATTAATTGCTGTTACTGTAAGAAAATTTCTCATTAATTCTAGGTTGGATTTCTCTTTGATAATCTTCTATCCATTACTTCTTGTCCTGCCTTCAGATGCTTTGGAAAATAGGTCAACCCCCTCTTGTCTATGACAGCCCCTCAAATATTGGAAGACTCTTATCATGTCACCCCTTCCCTTTCTTAGATTAGACAAACCTAGTTCCTGCAACCATTCATTGTATGGTTTAGCTTCCAGGTCCCTAATCATCTTTGTTGTTGTTCTCTGCATTCTTTCTAGAGTCTCAACATCTTTTTTGTAAGTGATGACCAAAACTGGATGCAGTATTCCAAATGTGGTCTTACAGTTGCAGTATAAAGTGGTATCAAATGTGGATTAGACAACATCACTACTAGATGGATTAGTAACTGGCTGACCAACCTCATTCAACATACAAATTCTGGGTTTTAAATTTTAATAGGAAGAACAGTATATATGTAGTGTCCCATTAATATTTTTAGTGTAGCCCTATCAGTACTCATTATTTATAAGACCCAATTTGCTTACCAATTTTTGGCCAGGTAAAAGGCAGAAGGCACATGACTGAAGCTTCACTGTGTAAAAATAATGCTGTTATATGCACATGTATGCAGAAATAGAACACACTCCCTTGGAATTGCTGCGGTCTTAATGGTATACATTTCGCAAAACAATCACAGCAAAACAATCTTAGGGCAGAGTTTTCAATCAATCAGTCTGCCTGTTACTGGGCAGGATCACTGAAAAGGAGTGTACTTGTTATTCTCCAAGCTAATCAAAATTAAAAATCTTGCAAACAAGAATCTGGAGGTGATGGAGAAGGACTGTACCTTAGCTTTATCTTGTCTAGTGTGTTGATTATATACATGCGGGGAAACATTTGCCTTAAGGAGCAATCCATTATGTGCCACCTCTTTTTTCCCCTTCTGAGGTGGTACGAGCTAGACATGGATTGATCTTCTGAGCAAAAACTAAGCCTTTGGCGGGCTTTACCATTGCTATGGTAATTGCCGTGGGATTACATGTGTGGCTGCAGTTACCAATTGCATATTGCTGGTAAAGAATTACAATAGCAGTAAGCAGTGAAACAATTCTGGTTCTGTACTGCCACCTGCAGGAGATTATGCAAATAGCTTCTGATTTTTAGTGTTCTCAGTACAGTACGTGTAAATCTAGGTTGGAGTATTGTTCCATTTTTAGTTAGGAATTTTAAAAAAAAGTAAGAGTGTAAGAAAATTTGACCTCATGATTGAATTGGGAACATCTGGTCCTGAAACACTGTTGAAATTAAGTGTGGTCTTATTTGATGGAAACTCCACACAAAATCCTCTCAGCTTGGTAAAGGAAGAAACAGTGATGGCACTCAATTGTCAATAATAATCAGTATAGGTAACATCTTCTTATTTGTTCCTTACTTACTTTGCTAAAGTTTTCATTTATTAATTAGTCAAATTGCTCCTCAAGAAGGAAATTTCATTCAAGACTATCCCATTAATCCAAAGTCACACCTGGAAAACCTTCCCAGGTTCTCTTAATACAGAAAAGAACCTGCCAAGAATCCACAGTGATTTCAAAACTGCTGGTGTCTGAGAATTATATCTGCTATTGAATGTATTCAAGCAGAAGGGAGCCAGTCTATATTGTACAGACTTGACTGAACTTCTAATGCCAGGCTTTAAAGCAGTGTTTCTCAAACTGGGCAACTTTAAGCATGGCTGGCTGGGGAATTCTGGGACTTGAAGTCTACACATCTTAAAGTTGTTGAAGTTGAGAAACACTGTTTCAAAGAATCAAAACTACCACTCGATCTAAAATAACTAATGGTGAGACTTAATAAAAAAATGCAGCCTAGGACATTTGGAGTTCATCAGGTGGGATATACAGTAGCTGCACTAGGAATGCAGTAATTATACCGTGTTTCCCCTATAATAAGACATGTCCCAATAATAAGCCCAACAGGGCTTTTCGGGACATGCGTTGAAATAAGCCCCCCCCCAAAAAATAAGGCCCCCCCCATTACTTTCCGGGGAAAGGGGGGACATGCTGGGAGCCGCTCTTTTTGCGTCGGGCACTCTTTTGGCCAGGAGAGCGAGAGGCAGGTGCACGCACACCCCGCGGGACTGGCTCGGCTCCTCTGGACTCTGCCTATGGCAGCATTTTGAAACGCGCTCCTGCCTGCGATGGGGCGGCGAGGCAGGGATCGAGGCTCCCCTCCTCTTCCTCGGAGGCAGGAGCGCATTTCAAAACACTGCCAGAGGCAGAGCACAGAGGAGCTGAGCCAGTCCCGTGGGGTGTGCATGCACCCACCTCTCACTTGCTCCTTTTGGCGGGGGGAGAGAGAGAGAGAGAGCAAGCGAGAGGCGAGTGCACGCACACCTCACGGGACTGGCTCGGCTCCTCTGGGCTCTGCCTATGGCAGCGTTTTGAAAGCTCCTGCCTGCGATGAGGCGGCGAGGCAGGGATCGAGGCTCCCCTCTCTTCTTCGCAGGCAGGAGCGTGTTTCAAAACGCTGCCAGAGGCAGAGCCCAGAGGAGCCGAGCCAGTCCCGCGGTGTGTGTGTGCACCCACCTCTCGCTTGCTCTCTCCTGGCCGGGAGCTGCTCTTTTTGCGACGGGCACTCTTTTGGCTGGGAGAGAGAGAGAGAGAGAGCAAGCGAGAGATGGGTGCACGCACACCCCACGGGACTGGTTTGGCTCCTCTGGGCTCTGCGTACGGCAGCGTTTTGAAATGCGCTTCTGCCTGCGATGAGGCGGCGAGGCAGGGATCGAGGCTCCCCTCTTCTTCGCAGCGGAGGTGCTGATGCACCGCGACTCTCGGGCACTCGCTGCTTGTGCCTCTGTGGCTACTGACGTTGCAGAGCCCTGCAGTCAGCTAGAGAGCGCCGGGCTGCGGGTCGGCCTTGCCGCCCCTTTGGCTCTGCCTCCTGGCCACGCCTCCTTCGCTCGCTCGCAGGCTCGGGACGCTCATCCTCCACTTGCCCTCCCCGCATCCTTCAGACAGGGGATGCAGGCGAGGGCAGTGCGTGGGAATCCCCCGCAGGAACAGCCACCCGGCGCACCCACCTCTCACTTGCTCTCTCTCTCTCTCTCTCTCCGAGGAACGCGACAGAGCTACAAGTCCCAGGTAGGACACGCGTCTCGCGACCCACCCCGCCCTGCCTCACCTGCCACCCCCAAATTGTGCCCCATCATGAGATGCGCGTCCTACCTGACACTTGTATCTCCATCGCCTTCCTTGGCATTGTGTCCAGAGAAGCCCATTGTAAAAGAAAACTTCTCGCGAGTTCAATCAAACTTCTTGAACTCGCGAGAAGTTTTCTTTTACAATGAGCTTCTCTGGACACAATGCCGAGAACGTGACGGAGCTACAAGTGTCAGGTAGGACGTGCGGCGCGCGGTGGGGCGCAATTTGGGAGTGGCGGGGCGGGGCGGGGCGGGCCGCGAGACGTGCGTCCTACCTGGGACTTGTACCTCCGTTGCGTTCCCCGGTGTTGTGTCCACTGACCCTCCCCCGCCTCCGGCACTCGAGCGAAGCGGGAGGGTGAAGAGGCAAAGCAGCCGGGCACGCGCTTCCTTGTCTCTTCCAAACGCGCCCCTCTCTCTCTTGGCAGGGGGGGAAGAGTGCACATAAGACACAACACCAGGGACAAGGAACTTTTGGCTGCACGCTGCATGCAAGAAATCTTTCTCTCTTCCAAACTCCGCCAGAAATGAGTCTTAGTGAGACTTATCGCACCTGCGCAGCCTCTTGGAGCGAAAGGGGAGAAAGATTTCTTGCGTCTTTTGGTGCTGTGTCTTACGTGCACTTCCCCCCCCCCACGCCGAGAGAGAGCGAGAGAGAGCGAGAGAGAGCAAGCGAGAGGCGGGAGGGGGAAGAAACTCTCGCGGGCTGCCTGAGCTGACAGCAAAACTCCTAGCTGGGCTCAGCGGCAGCAGCAGCCGGGCAAGCGCTTCCTCTTGTCTCTTCCAAACGCGCCCCTCTCTCTCTTGGCAGGGGGGGAAGAGTGCACATAAGACACAACACCAGGGACAAGGAACTTTTGGCTGCACGCTGCATGCAAGAAATCTTTCTCTCTTCCAAACTCCGCCAGAAATGAGTCTTCGTGAGACTCATCGCGCCTGCGCAGCCACTTGGAGCGAAAGGGGAGAAAGATTTCTTGCGTCCAGCGGGCAGCCAAAAGTTTCCTTCTCCTGGTGCTGTGTCTTACATGCACACACACACCCCCGCGCCGAGAGAGAGAGTTTGGAAGAGACAAGCGCGTGCCCGGCTGCTTCTGCCGCTGAGCCCGGCTAGAAGTTTGACTGTGAGCTTGGCTTCCTCAGGCAGCCCGCGAGAGTTTCTTCTCCCTCCCGCTTCGCTCGAGAGCCGGAGGCGGGGGAGGGTCAGTGGGCACAACACCGAGGAACGCAATGGAGTTACAAGTCCCAGGTAGGACGCGCGTCTCGTGGCCTGCCCCGCCCCGCCCAACCTGCCACCCCCAAATTGCACCCCACCGCAAGACGCGCGTCCTACCTGACGTGCGTCTGTCACGTTGTAGCTCTGTCACGTTCGTCGGCGTTGTGTCCAGAGAAGCCCATTGTAAAAGAAAACTTCTCGCGAGTTCGAGAAGTTTGATTGAACTCGCGAGAAGTTTTCTTTTACAATGGGCTTCTCTGGACACAACACCGAGGAACGTGACGGAGCTACAAGTGTCAGATAGGATGCGCGTCTCGCGGCTCAACATGTCCCACCTGCCAGAAATGAGTCTCTGTGAGACTCGTCACGCCACCGCCGCTGCCTCGTGGAGCAGGAATCTGCAAGGCCTGTTGTGCCGTTGCATGCATGAACGGCAGCAGGACCCCAGCTGTGCCAGTATGATGAAGCTCCCGGCAGTCCTGCAGTTCGTGCATGCAACGGCACAACAAGCCTTGCAGAGTCCTGCTCCACGAAGTGGCGGCGGCGGGCCAGCCGCTCGGCCGGCGCTAAGAACAGGGAGGGGAGGCGGCAGCGATGGGACATCCAGTCCCACGCTCGCCGCCTACTGCACCTCCAAAATAATAAGACACACACACCCCCGATAATAAGGCCAAGGCCATATTTCGGGGTTCAAAAAATATAAGGCCCTGTCTTATTTTTGGGGAAACACAGTAAAACTCTAAAATAAATGAATTTCAGGAATAAATTGTGGATGAAAAGCAATCCACAAAGGGGAGATCCTGGATACAAGATGCTGATCAGCAGTTCTATCATCTTGGCTCACAAGAAAAAGAGAAAAAGACACTCACCTAAATTTCCAGATGGATAATGTGAGGTTCTTGATTTACAGCAGGGGTGTCAAACTCAAGGCCTGTGGGCTGAATCTGGCCCACAGGATGCTTAGATCTGACCCATGGGGCCACCCTGGAAACAGCGAAGGACTGGCCTGTGGTGCCTCTGCAAGCAAAAATGGAGCTCAGGAGGGCTGTGTGCAGCCCTCCCGAGCTCCGTTTTTGCTGGCAGAGGGTTGCAGGAGACTGTTGCAGCTGGAAATGGAGCTCGGGAGCCCGTTTACACTGGCAGAGTGCTTGGGCCACCACAGGTGCCCCCGACATGAGTGACATTGAGCTGACCATGCCCCCTGACCCTACACCCGAGGTCAAACACAACCCTGATGCGGCCTTCAATGAAATCGAGTTTGACACCCCTGATTTGCAGTATTACTAAGCTGCAGCTCTCAGCATTGCTCATACTGGCAGAGGTTGATGGGAATTTTAACTCAAGAGGTGGCCACCTCTGCATTTGATTTGATCTAAGACTCGGCAAAGAACAAATGAACAGATATATCACAGTGCATAAAATCAGTCACTGCTGGGCTGCTACTTGTTTCATGTTCCAGCTAAGGATTTGATCTTTCAGATGCTGAGACTAAACCTAATACTGAAAGTCCATTTTCGCTGGCAGAGGGTTGCAGGAGGCCGTCGCAGAAAAAAATGGAGCTCAGGAGCCCATTTTCACTGGCAGAACGCTCGGGCCACCAAAATGAGTGACATCGAGCTGGTCACACACACCCTGCCCCCCCCCCGAGGTCAAACACAACCCTGATGCGGCCTTCAATGAAATCGAGTTTGACACCCCTGATTTGCAGTATTACTAAGCTGCAGCTCTCAGCATTGCTCATACTGGCAGAGGTTGATGGGAATTTTAACTCAAGAGGTGGCCACCTCTGCATTTGATTTGATCTAAGACTCGGCAAAGAACAAATGAACAGATATATCACAGTGCATAAAATCAGTCACTGCTGGGCTGCTACTTGTTTCATGTTCCAGCTAAGGATTTGATCTTTCAGATGCTGAGACTAAACCTAATACTGAAAGGATATCCTGCAAAGCTTTCCAGATGCTGCTGTTCCAAGTCACTTTACCAAGCCAAAACACAAAAAAAGAATAAATACTGTTCAGGGTGTATTTAAATATACCCTCCTTGGCTCTTAACCAATCACAGCTCCTCCTGCTGAGCTTCATTGTGGATGTTCATTTTAAAGTCTAGATGCATTACAGCATGCCCAAGTTTTCAACCTAATGCATACTTTTATAGGAATTAATCTTAAACTTAGTGGAGCTATTGAGCTACTACTATGTGCAGTATAGATTTGGGGGGGGGAAAGCACCTTAATAAAATCAATGTTGAATCTGAATCCATGACCAACCATTTACTCACTACATTAGAGCTATTTCCTTGGCAGCTCTTGTGTGCCCTTGGAAATCCATCAACTCCACTTCATTACATTTATACAAAGGCTTTTGCTTTCATCCAAGCATACTCTAGCCCAATACTCTGCAGATGCTTTAGAGTTGCTACCAAGAATTTCCAACTAGCATAATATATAGACACCTATTCAAAAATTAAGAGACACTAATTCTACAGAACTTGCCTACAGATAATATAGAATTATAGGTTTTCCACTTATTTCCTATGGCTATTGAATATTTGGTGCTGATTATATATCAAAATGTTAATCTGCTGGATGGTTTTAATGGGCATCTTTTAAAAATGTGTGTGTGTGTGTGTGTGTATCACTAGAAAATATCACTAGAAAGTTACTCCTAACTATCCAGATGCAAAGTCAAAGATAATTATGCACAGGAACCTGCAGCTAGCAATTTCCCAGCTAACCATTGGACATGATCAGCTCTTAAGAGGCCACCTGCATATTAGAATCTCTGTTGTACCTCTGCATGATAAATCATGCAATCTGTCCAACAACTTCTATTAGCTCTGCTGGAGATGGATAATTCAGTATCTCTCTCTGTGTGTGAGGTATGAGTGAAACATTTAACGATGCAACATCACTTCTAAAAGAGCAACAGCGTATTGTTACTTTGGTTGAGACAATGTTTTAGGCTGGCTGCCTTAGAATCTAAAGGGGCAGCCAAGCTACAGTTTCTGCACATGGATAAACTTCTCAAGAAAGGTTACATTTACTTTTATGGAGGATGAGAGTAAACAGAAAAGGTGTAACACTTAACAGTATTGCTGTAGGAACACTGAAAAACACAAATTTAAGAGAGAGACCTATAAAAGTCCCTCAGCAGAATTCCCCAATCTAGTGCTGCCTTGTTATGCTTTATTACAATGCCTATGATCCCCAGAGAACATTACTTGTTAACGCTGCCTTAAGGCTAAAGTACAAATAGCTTCAGAGAACTATGATTGGCTCTCCAAACATGTATTCCTTTATTGCAAAAGGAATAAAAGCTCACTGATTATGGGGGCATTTTTGCAGAAAAGAGTTTGTTTTAATCCTCACACTGATTTCTTGATTGAAATGGGTTCTTGAAACAAGTATAAACTTCCATGGATGATATGAGACAACCATCATGGTGGTCTGTCTTTCCTGAACAGTAATTCATAACAGCCTTGTGTAAAGGACTAGCAATCTTCTGTCCTTTGTTACTTTCCCAGTTGAACTGCAGCCTCCATGCTCAAGCTGCAGGTTATTAGGGGAGACTAATGATCTACAGAAGTAGCAACCCATTTAGAAGGTTCCAGATTTGGAAAGGCTGTCCAAAATCAGTAGAAAGGAAAAAAGGAAAAAATAGTACGTATTAATAGTCCAATTTCAGAATGAACTCTGGATAGAAAAAAAAAAATCAAAATCAAGCAACTTAAGAAGTTGCCTGATCAGGAATTCTGTTGTTTTACCACTTGCTGGCAACCAAAAGTACAAGCACTTGGTAAGTAAGTCAGCATGGCCTGCTATGTTAAAAGGGGGTGGGGCAAGGCAGTTGCTGACATTCACTACCTGGAATCTGGTTTATCTCCAAGGCAAAAAACAAGATTAGGAAATGCTGCAAATCCTGAACCGAGAGAAATGGAGATACTGATTTCAAGAAGAAAATACTTTTTAATTATTGGTGGGTAAAAATATTTACATAATGGACTGCAACAAGGCATGGCTGAGCTAGAGAAGGCAAGCGGATTCATACTTGACAAGAAAATTCCGGGTCTGCAGACTGATGGGAAATCCATTCTGAGAGAAGTTGGTAGCAAATCATTTTTGTGCCATTCAAGTGAAGAAAAGAGCAGGAAAATATGCAGCTAGCCACGGAGGTGGAGTTCAACCTAAAAGAGACTTGACTTTTTTTTAAAAAAATAAAATTAATCCTATCTTTATTATTTTTATAAATAACTCAAGGCAGCCTAATATGCCTTCCTCCAATTTTCCCTCCAAAAAAGCAATTCTGTGATGAAGTGACTTGGACTGAGAGATAGTGTGACTGGCCAAGGTCACCCACTGCTGTCATACCTAAAGTGGGACTAGAATTAGAGTTTTATTCCTGATGCCTTAGAGAATCAAACTGGGTTTCTTTGGTGTTATATCAGACATTATAAGCAAGATCAAACATAGGAGATCTATTGGGAAACACCCTCAGAAATCTCAGTTAAGTAAAAATTACTTGTAATGTGCCTGGTTGATGATGAATGCATTAAATCCTCAAACAAGCTTGCCTCATTCCTGCATTACAGTCTTACTGAGAACATATTTTCCTTTCCTCAGGTGTTTTAGGGACCAGTTTATAGATCTGAAGGACTGTTTTCCCTGCTGGTTTTATTGTGATTTCATCTGTGGCATTTATTACTTGTTCTTGTCCTTTTTATCTTCTGCATTTATTATTGATGCTGTTGATTTTTATACTGTGTTTTATTGTCTCACACAACTCTTGGTTCCAAGCTGCATTTTTTTAAACTGACCAGCACATTATCCAGGAAAATAAGGTGGATCACAAATGTAACAAATCATAGAGCTTTTTATTTCATCCCACGACCGTAATTAGGATGACAAAATTGTCAGTGGCACACTGTGACTCCCTTTTGGTGCTTGGTTAGCAAATGGTAGCTCAGAGCTTCTCAAACTTGGGAATTTTAAGACAGGTGGTTTTAATTCCCAGAAATCCTCAGCTAGTATGGCTGGCTAGGGAATTCTGGGAGTTGAAGTCCACCTGTCTTAAAGTTGTCAAGATTGAGAGACACTGGGTTAGCTCAATTTACAAAAGTAGTTTAAGATCAGTCATTGAAAAGGAGGATAACACTAATATAATTATCACTTTTCAATTTTTGTCATTTGTGTGGTTCCCAATGTTGGTTTTCATCGCTTTGCTTTTTAATGTTTTAATTGGCTATAAATACACATCAAGTTTTTGTTATCAGGATACAGGATAAAAGCAAATAAATTTTGTCTCAAGGGTGTACTTTTACCTGAATCACTATTGCCCTTTGTTTTGAAGAATCAGTAATTTATTTTCCTTTTCCCTGGATTCTTTTACATCAAGTATATTTGTATTGAATGCAAAAGAATAAAAGCCTGGTAGATCTAATTAGATTTCAATCAGCCATCTGAGCTGGGGTTACAAGAGACAATGCTGTTCTCAAGAGCTATTTTTTTTTTTAGATAGGAGAGCGAGCTAAACTGATGGAGCAGTTACAAATTAACAGAAACAGTATTTTTATAACAATAATCTCTGAAACCCTGTATTCAGGATTCTCTATCTAGTTAACTCTAGTGATTTGAATTTCATTTTGCACAATCCTCTGGTCAGCAGGAAGAAGGAGGTTGCCTGACACTCTAAAAATGCAGCATTTTACATCAAGAGATTTTCACTTTAATTCATGGAATCTTTGGATTAATGAAGATGGCTTGGCAAATATATCAAAACCTTGGATTTTTAAAAGGCATATAAGTACTGTGTTTTGCAGTCAAAAGCCTCAGATCTTTAATCACTAACAATTCTCAGAATTATGCAAATGTACACAATGTAGAATTTTGATTGATTTCCTGGTTGCCAAGTTTTATTTTCCCAGACATTGCTCCTGTGCCTTTAACAGAAATTTTCTTGCCAACTTAAGCAGGTAACCTTTCCACTGTCTCTGTGCCAGGAAAAACTTCCACCCTTCATTTGAACGTTGCTTTTAAAAAACAAAAGTGTACCCATAAATTGGCAGTGCTAATGTTTTCTTACATGGCTGCTTATTTTAAAATATATGTAAATTTTCCCAATACTGAATGTCCTTGCCATGGTATTTTCTTTAGGAAATAAGCTTCTTTGAGGAAAGAAATATGTAAGGAGAATTGGTAGAAGAGGATATTTGCGATGTTTCATTTTTAACCTGAACTCCAATGTTCACTAATCCTTCCCCTAATACTGGGGAAGTAAAAATAGTGCCCAATTTTCTTAACCAGTTGTCATGTTGAAGAGAACAATGTGTACCAGTGGTCGTTGACTTATGACTGGTCTCTTAGCGACCATTCAAAATTTTGATGCCCCACCCAAAAAAGGGGGGGGGCTTACAACCCATGTTTGAAGTTCTGACAGTCAGGCTCCCTCAACAGTGACAGGACTATTGATTTCAGTAGTTTGGAAATACAGCTGCATTTATGACTGTTTGCAATGTCCCATGGTAATTGCAAACCCAATGTCCCATGATCATGTTTTATTATAGTTTTGGCAAAAACCAGCACTTCTGGTTTTTGGCAAAACCACACCCATAGTGAACCATTGGTTCACTTAATAACTCTGGCATTCATTTAACCGCAACATTTGCTTAATGACCACTGCAAAAATATCATACAATGTTAATGACCTTGGCGTTCATTTAATGACTGTCGCAAAAGTCATAAACTCAGGATAATTTTACAACCCTCACAACGTATCACCATAATGGGAAATTCCATTACAGCTGTATGTTGAGGATTACTTGTAATCCAGTAACTTTTGGACTCCCGAGAGTGGGGAAATGCAGCAATCAAAACTGGATGAAAAACAGCAGCTTTGGATAAAGCCATGTAGAAGCTTAACTACGTATACCTACCTTGTGGAAAGGCAAGTGGACTAGAATGGTAAATGCAGATATGAAGCACCAATGGTCCTCTAGATACAACCTCACTATATAGGCTTGGAACTGTAGCTCAACAGCAGTTCCTGCTGCCTATAAGTATACCTAAAACATGTGAATCATTATAGTGATTTAGTAAGACAACCTCTTACCCAGACTAAAGTCACACTGCATATTGGACCATGAAGAAGTTAACCACATTTTAGCCTAATACATTGGCTAAATATACCATGGCCTTTGAGGTTTATGATCAAATCTGTCATGTGAAGTCAAAACTTTGGGCTCTACAAACCACATTTCAGTTAGTCAAGGATCAGTGCATTGTGCATACAGTTCACATGAATGATAAAGAACCTGTGGCCTTTCAGGTGTTGTTAACTACATTTCCCAGATGACCAGCTCACATGGCAAATAGTAAGGAATGCTGGCTGTTGCAGTTCCTCAACGTATGGGAAGCGACATATTCCCTACCCTTGCCAAATGTGAATGCACACATTTTTTAAAACAAATATTTGATTCCTATAGCCACCCATCTCAAGAAGTTACTTTGAGTGGCATACATCATACATGTGGAAGTGCAATTCAGAGGTAGAGGGAAAAACAGGGATGGATCTTAGCTACAGCTGGTCCTGGGGGCCTTTTCTTCCCTGGCATGCCTTCTCCTCTGCTCTTTGCTCACTTTTCCTCCTGAGAATGAGCTCGTATCAGAAAGAGAAAAGACAGCTTCACATTCAAATGTACGTGGCTTAATTGATTTTCAGTTGATGGTTCCTAGCTGCAGATGTGACCTCCAGAATTCCATTGGGAAATGCTGTGTTTGAGGTGACATGCAGATTCTGGTGGGTGCAGCCCTGCAAAGAGCTTCTTTTGATGTCTAGGCTAGCTTGCTTTTACCCCCTTTTGCTGACATGCTATGTCCTAAGGTAAGTCTTCTGTTTAATGGCCCTTATAACAAAACAAGAGAGAACAGTTGCTTTCTGGTACTTTCTTTTGCCAAAATTAAAATTCTAGTTTTTGGTATACCCAATAGATATCCATGTCTCAGCTTTTCTTGAAAAAGTTGTTAACAAAGAGAGCTGAGAGATTCCAATGGTGGATTTGCCTAATAAGATACCCATAGATAAGTTTGTATAGTATTGGCAAGAGTGGTATTGACTTGCTACTTTCTTCATGCGACTGTGATGTGAGCGCTATCTCAAGTGTTACATATATTATATTTTTTATACTGCTTATAGGGCTCACATTTTTTTAAAGCCACTCTTACTACTTTTGATAAACTGGGTCAACTGGATATTTGTTTTTTCTCTGATGAACTCATTTACCACATGAACTAAGGTTCTATTAAAAAAATATTAATGGAATATTTCAAATATTTTTGCATTTCATTTTCTCACAGAGCTTCAAAGCTTCTAAGCAATATATAATTGATCCACTACTAATATATTAAAGTCAGAAATATCAGCTATGGTGGAGGTTAGATTATTAACCCAAAGCATGGGAGAACACCTGCAGTGAACATGCTAAACCTGGCATGCAAATATTTTCAGAAGGAGATTTCGCAATAGGCATTGCCACTGAAAAAGACCCAGTATTTGGTTGCCACCTGTTTAATTTCAAAAGGTATGGATATTCTCAGCCAGGGTTCAGACGATAATTGCACTGACCAATGAGGCTTTCAGTGGGGAGACTATCAGGGAGAACTGAGCTCAGGCCTTAAAAGCTTTAAAGATCAAAAACAGCAGTTTGTACTGTGCCCTGCAACATATCTGAAGAAGCAAGTAGACAAGTTAACACGGGCAAAGTAGGTTGTTGTTGGATAGCACTTTCATAGCCATCAGTGCTCAGAAGTAACCCCACATCTGAAGCTGTTAAGTTTTACATCAAACAGATTTGAAGAGTTATAGAATTAATGTCTTTCACAGTGTGAATAAAACTGCCACACCACATTTGGCATCAGATACCACTGATACCATAGCACAGTATTTCTC
Organism: Thermophis baileyi; assembly: GCA_003457575.1. Classification (NCBI taxonomy): domain Eukaryota; kingdom Metazoa; phylum Chordata; class Lepidosauria; order Squamata; family Dipsadidae; genus Thermophis; species Thermophis baileyi. The sequence continues at coordinate 83,396 of QLTV01001344.1, read as the reverse complement.
AATCCTGGCAACTTTAAGAGATGTGGACTTCAATTCCCAGAATTCCCTGGGATGCTAGTAGGGAATTCTGGGACTTGAAGTCCATACCTCTTAAATTTGCCAAGGTTGAGACATACTGCAATAGCAGATAATCAAATAAGTACAAGTCAGCACCAGAGATTTTACTTTTTTCTGCATTACTTTCTTGATTTATACGTAGTTATCCAGATTTCTGCAAACCCAGGTTGGGGAGGCCTCTGTACTTTCAGCCATGATGCCACCTGGGCTTCTAGAGCCCAGCTGGTGTTCAGACTGTGCAGAAGGAAGGGATGAACCATTAGCCTGAGCAGTAACGAGGGAAGCATCTCCATGCGGCAGGTGTTCGCCTCTTTCCTTTCACAGTTTATGGAAACGGGATTAGGAGGTAAGCCACCCAGATTATGTGCTTTTGCCACATTAAGAAAAAAAATATTGGCTTTGTTTACAGCAAGTGCATGGTGCCAATTTACTCCCACCAGGTAGGCTTCCTTAGTTCAGGTTTACATGTCCTTTGTCATTTGCACCCCAAATGACTCCATCTTGGATATCTTATCTATAATAACAGGATTAAGATGAGCCTGATAAGGCAGTCTTTTCAAGTTCAAACTATACTGTACACATTTACAATTAAGGTAATAATTATATAAGTCATCATTTTGATAAAAAAATATTCAAATCTATTTCAACTCATTTCAGCAAAAATGTTTCTTTAATCATAAGAATATTAAAATAATGTTTTACTATACTTGTAAAACTTCTGTTTATTGTTATTAAAAAAAAATCATAAAGCTTGCCAGCCCATTGGCTTTTGTAAGTAGCACCATTTCAGGACCCCAAACTGGCTCGTGAGTTTATTATTAAACCTGTTTGGCTTCCAGGGAGCTGGCGTTGGGAGTAATTTGTAAAACGCTGATACCATTCACTGTGTTTTAAGTTGTGGCTATGGTGTAATTCAAATGTTCATTAGTCAAAAACCACTATTTCCTTTAAGAGGTGAACATTGGGAAATATGAGTAAAACTTCCTTCTTACATTTTACTTGCAAACACAGGAATTTTAAATGAACTCAAATGTTATGCCAAATTCCCTTTACCTTAGTCAGAGAAAAAAGATCCCAAAAGATTGCACAAACTACACACAAACACACACACACTTCATCAGTATATTTTGTTGCTCTAATTAGCCAAAAAAAAAAAATATGTCTAGACTCCTTGTATGTGTGGATTTTTAACCATAAATTTTAAATTTGAATTCCCACATGCTGAAAGACACAAAAGTCTTGCTATGGACAAATTTTGCCAATCCCCAGAGGGGAAAAAATTTCATAGACAACAAAACTATTGCCAGATCCACACTGACTCTAAGCAAGAGCTAAGAGTTACATAGAACTCTACAGCTTCTGCAGCTGTGAAACATATTTATTCATATATCTTACATCACAAAAAGTGGGGCTGAGGGAAAAAAAATGCTACTTTTTATAAATACATTCCTCCTAATTATTGAAAATCAAGGATATGGAAAAGAAATTAGATTATGATTTCAAAACCAAGCTGGGTATTTCTGGATGGAAATAGTAAGTTATTTTGCCTGGCTTCCTCCCATAAGGTATGTAATCAGCCAGACCACTTCCTTTCAGAAGAGTGTTCTACGGTCTGTTGCCTTGGAGTAGAGATACGTATTTCATTCTAGAAGGCACAAACTAAAAATTTCAAGACCTCTCCCTGGTATCGCAGTTGAAGTTCCACCCTTCCTGCAGTTTGGCGGCTGAAGGGGTGTGGATGACATTACATCCACTCCTAAAAACACCCTCCCCCAAACAAGGCAGAGAGCTGCTTTCGAATTTCCCCCAAACTTGGATGAGTCTCTCGTCTGGCAGAGGCTGGAAAGCCCCTTCCAAAAACTGCCAAGTCTTCACCTAATCAACCTCCTCCCATTCTCTAAGAAAGAATCCTTAGACATCTCAGCCTCCACTACAGAGCAGTAAGATTGATTTATAGACTTTGGCCTTCAGAAGGCAAAACCAGCTGTCTGCCTGTCAAGTTTCATTGGTGGAGTAAACCAACTACCCAACTTTGTCTTATATTCCCTAGGTGTGTGCGTTTGTGGGGGGGAAATTAAGACAATCCTTAGTCTAAAGCAATTTGGCTAGTGAAAGGGAGAAGTGGACGGTGGAAAGTAGCAGGGTAGGGAAAGTATCCATGGGACAAATGAAGAAGGGGAGAACCAATGGTTGAATTGGCCTCAGAAAATAGTCAGGTGGCACTCTTGAACCAGGATGTACCTACAACCTGGAATGATCATGCCCACCATGATTCTGGGACTCCAGTTGGGTAAAAGAGCTGATCAATCAATTCCTGTGCCATCCTTCCGAGTTTCTTGGCTGTCCTGGGAGGGAAAAGCCCAAGCAGCTCATTTTTATCTGTTAATGCAGAAATGTTTCAGTGGCCAATACAACTCTAAAACATGAAATTTATCTAATCACTGCAGAGCTGTGCATTAAGAAATCTAGAATGCCCTCTAGACAAGTCCATGACTGCCTCCTTGCCATTTTCACAATTAAACTCAATGCTGTCTGTTGTCTTAATCAATACTTAATCAGTATTTCTAATTGTTAAGGGGTTTGAATATCAGCCCATAATTTACAGTCCATTCTAGATTCTCTTCCAGAAAGATCAGAGTAGGCAGACTAGAAAGATCAGGTAGGCCTGAAGTGAGGCCTTTTTTCTGTCACAGTGCCCCTCAATATTGGTATACCTTCCTAGGGAAGTTAGGCATGATTCCTTCAAATAGAAAACAAAGATTTGAATTGTTCCTTACATATCTTAATAGTCAGGTTAGTGCTGACCATTTAAAGATCACCAATTTTGTTTTGTATTGGCTTTATTTTAAAATTTAGTTTGTCTATTTCTTAAAGAACCCCAGTGGTTTATAAGACAAGCCATAAATATTTACAGATTATTAGTACCTAAACAAAGTTGTCTAATATACTACTAAATACATTTCTTTGCTTTTAAAAATGAGGAGGGACAATTTATTATTAGGAGGGAAGACAAATATAAAATATGGGAGTATACTATGAAATTGGACAGCATTATGTCTATGTCAAGTCTGTGTATGCACCAGAATAGAGTAAAATGAAATACAAGTTTTGTGGTAAAGGCAGAAGTCTGTATTCACTAAATCCACTCCCGCATTTTTGTAGATTGAATTCATCAAAATGGTAACTTGCTTTTGCAGAGTTAATGAAATAGTGTTGGGAGCACAAAAGGACCCCACCTTCCGAAACATTCAACACAAAAAAAAACCCTATCCAGTTGATAGCTTGGATAAAGAAGCTACCCAAGTAAGAACTTCTCCATGTTCATTTGAAAGCAATTCTCAATTTCAAGTGGAAGTTGCATTAAAAGAAGCTACCATAACTGTGGCAGATCCTACGATTGCTTAGATTTTATTCCCATCAGCCTCAGATGGCAGTTCTAATAGAAAATGATTCTTTTTAAGATTATGATTCCCATAACCAGATTACACTAGGCTTCCTAATGCATAGGATCATAGCAGTAGCTTTCATAATGTCTGCATGTACACATGATCCTCTTTTTGTTTGCATTATCATGATTTGGGGGGGGGGGGGGATTAGGCTTCCCATATAGATAAACTGTCCACATAGTTGAAGAAAGTAAGCTAGGCTACTAAACTAAGATAAGGGCAGAATATCTGGCAAAACTTGTTTTGTAAGATAGGTGGCTATATCAATTTGGCCAACAAAATAAACACAAAGAAAAGTCATTGCATACTACCCTGTTTCCCCCAAAATAAGACATCCCCTGATAATAAGCCCAATTGGGCTTTTGAGTGCATGGCAATAAGGCCAAGCACTTATTTCAGGGTTCAAAAAAATATAAGACAGAGTCTTATTTTCGGGGAAACACGGTACTAACTGGGCTGGCCATTGGAAAACTCCTTTTTTGCCATTGATCTAAATTACAAAGTTGGATAGCACAGCAGTCATCTCATCCTATCCAAACTAAAGCCTAAACTTTAAAAAAAGAAGATAAAGGTGATTTGCCATTGCCTTCTCAAGTATTATCTAATAATTACTTATTAAAGCAGCAAGAGAGTTTGTGGATAAATAGCAAGCAATATCCCTGCAACATTTTCAGTGATAGAAAACAGCAGTTAGGCAACAGGATTTGAATGCTCCACCTCATACCTGCTCCACCTCATACCTGCCCATCCTCTGACTCCACAGTATAAAGATGGGAACAGAGACTTACCATGCAGGTTTGGTGTGGAGCCAAACAGAGCAGCTAAATAAAGTAACTTGCTTTGGCAGCTCACCCCCAGCCCGTCCCATAATTATAAAACATATAACAAATAAAGAATGCTCTAGTAAATAAAGTAACTTTGGATGAGTGTGATGTTTCTCTTTGGTCTTCTATTAGAACAACCACACAAAGGCTTAGAACAATCCATCCTTTCCAATTCATATTCCTTTAAAGCAATATCCAAATGTTGCCTGGAAAAATTATTCACAATATTCTCTGCCAAAAGAAAATATTTTGAATTATTTTTCTAGAAATCACACCAGAATAATTATGCTGACATGACCTTCAGTTTATTTAAACTCTCTTCATGAATCAGGATAGCCTTTCCCCTTCCAGAATGTGACTATTTTACATGTCCCTTCCCATGCCCCATTCCCTCTTCACCAATTGTCTCTCCTTTACAAGGATCATAAATTCTGTTTCTGTATGAGTCCGATGAACTTTCAGAAATTTTCCTAGGAATACTGGATATTCTGTGTTCTTATTTTAAAAAACAAATCCCAAACCCCTTGATTATACATAATTAAAAAAGAGCACACACTATATTAGAACTATCTTCATAAACAGTGTAAGATTGTGAATTTATTCTGATTAGATCACATAAAGTCCCGTGTGTGTGTGTGTGTGTGTGCGCGCGCGCACACACACACATACACGCATGTACTCCCACAATATGAATACAGCATCTTGGGATGGTTTCTGTCCAATTCCACTTATGTCCTCAGAAAATGTTCAGTTTCATTCTCCCAGTTTAGAGAAATTGTTCTCTTGTTCTCTGCCAAGTTCCTTTTCTTTCAAGAGTTTCTGGTTCTCAGCTCTCAACCTGTCCAGTTCCTCTACTAACTGACTTACCCTGGGGTCCTCTGTTGAGTCCCCTGCAAATTTCTTGTTCTCCATCTGTAGGCGGTTGTTCTCCTCTTCCATCTTGGAAAGACATTTCTCCAACTCCAAATATTCCTTGATCAATTCCTGTTTGCTCATATTCTGTAGACTCTCTACATGATATCTCTCATATGTCTCTGAAAAATCTTTCTGAAGGAATTCAGTACCATCCCCTCCCATCCCATCACTACCCCCACCCTTCTCTTCCACAAAGTCTTCCTCACTGGTTTCATCTGACTTGGTGGTAGATCTTTTGGGGTAAAGGCTCGTCTTCAAATCTGGTTCCTCTTGATCATGATCCTCCATTAAAAACTGTGTGGTGTTGTATGGAGCAACAGGCTGTCCTTTAGCAAACATCTCTGCCCGCATCCTGGAAGCCCGTTGACTCTGCTTCTCATCAAACTTCTTCTTCTCTTCCCAGCTGAGTTTGTAATAAGGCTTCCAATGTTTCTTCTTCTTTGAAGGGCGCCTCCTATGTTTCTTTTTGCCCAGTTGTTTTTCTTCTTCTCCACCAGACTGGGATCTGTAACTCTGGTCAAAAGTCCCACAATATTCCTGCTCATGTAGGTCTGGTTGCTCTCCATCTCCTGCATCTTGGGTGTCTGCAGCGGCACCAAATGTCTGGTCCTCAATCTGATTAATCCCTGGGGCAACCAGACTTTGGATTCCTCCAACCACAGGAACTGCGAGTTCTGTATCAGGGAAGGCAACATCAGCACTGACCGGCCTGCCATCCTGCTGCTTAGCCACCTCTCTTGGTTGCCACCTATCGGCAATCTCTCTTCCTTGGAGCAGTTCCTGGTTAGTGGGTGGAGATCCAACAAAAGGTCCCCCTCCACCAGAGTCTCCTACACCTGCACCCCTGCAGGGGGGAAAAGGTGTTTTGCCATTAGGCTGTTGCCTCAGATTGGCAGAGAAGGCAGCATCAGCCATAGCTGGTGCTTTTAGCAATTTCCTCAGCCCGGAAGGAGATTGTTGGCTAGCAAGTCCGAGGCGTTGACTCCCTCTTCTCTTGAAGGAGGGAGAATTTAATTAGCAGACAGTGCCTTGCTGGATGGTGCTGGGGCTGCCAGCTTCACAAGTTCTGAGAAAGCAAATACTTTTTTAACACTTCAGCCCAACTTGCAAGCCTTTACAGAACTCTTACTGCTTAATAGTTATCAGGAGTATTAATCTGGAAGCCTTTCTTGCTCTTTTCTTTCTTAAATTTCTAGAGTGTTAACAAACATTAAACTTTGCAGGAAGAAAAAAAAAAAAAAAAGACCGGCAAGCTGTCTTGATCAGTCTTTAAATGTTCGTTACCTTCTGGGAAGTATGGAAGCATCCGTTTTTTCCTCCAGTCTCTATTTCTCCTGTTTGTCACACTGTAGAAAAGATGCACATCTCAAATTATAAGATTAAAGGCAAAAAGTTCCAGCTAAAGAACGAGCCACCGCAACAGAGCCAGAATGTCCTTGGAACACCTTGTACGCAACAATTATATATATATTTTTTTAAAAATGAAGATACGCGAGACAAAAGGCCACTGAAGTTAAGCAGCAGGGTTCTCACTCCAGCGTAGGCGATAAAAATGTTAAATGTCCAAATCCACACAATCAAGGGTTAACAGTTCAGGCACGAAAAAGTTGAAGGCAGTTCCAACGCCAAGAGTCTAGGTGTGTAACAGTTCTTCTATTTTCTCAACAATCTGGACCTCAAAAATCGCTTGAAAAATATTTCCGTCCCATGCTTCAGCTATGAAAAACTCTCCAGTCCCGAACGAGTTAAAAATGGTTTCCTCCTCCTCCTCGGAAAGGAAAGAGTTAACTAAACGAGGGAAGGTTTGCTCCTCCACGCACACCCAAAGTTCGAATCTCCCCCTCCCTTGCAGTTAACCCCACCCCTCCTTCCACCACTTTCCTCCCTTACTCAAGCGCCGCCAGTTCTCAACTGCTACTCCTAGCGCGTTTCCTCGCCTTATATAAACGAACCAGCCCCTTCAACGCAGTGCGCAGCCGCTTCTCATTTTCCTGGTCCCAAGGTATCTCGGGATTTGTGGTTTCTCCTTCCGATCGATTGCCCAGTTCTCTTTTAACACAATGACTACCCTTCCCAGAATCGCGGCAAGGGACTGTTGTTTAGCCAATCAATATTCAAGGAGGGCTGGGACGACAAGGAAGCCCTCTCTGGTAGGCTGCCTAAATAACTAAAACATCAATGGCTATAATGGGAGTCCTTCAATATTAACTGAACCAATCAGAGGAGAATAGTTGGAGGCGGTGTAGGAGGTGGGAACTGGAATATACCAACTATTTATGACAATCTTGAAATCTTAACGCTTATTAAACCGGCCTTTTTGAGTCCTCCTAGAACTCATCTTCAAACAAATGTCACCTCAGGCACTTTATCTGTTATAATAGCTTTGAAGGAAAATAGCTTCGTAATTTACCCCTCGAGAAAAAAAATATGGTAGTGCCCAAAAAGTAGTTCCAATGTAACTCTAAAGATTAAGAGGATTTTGTAATAAATCACTCGTTTAAGATTGAGGAATTTCAGTAACTATTCGAGAATTTAGGGAGAGCAGTGATGTCATCTAGTGGCAAAAAAGATTTGGACAGGAGAGTTGAAGCTCTTGCTGGCGGAAGGTCACTATTAGTTGTGTAAAAAAAAACCCAGCTATGTTAACCTATGACGGTGACTGATCTACGTGGAGGGAGTTGTAAACAAACCGAAATTGGAAACTAGTTCCGTCTTAAAGGCATAAAGGCACTCCTTTCGCTAAATCAAATGATGTAATTGAAGGCCTGGAAAGGGGATTGCAGTCTAGTGGTTAAAGTCTGAGATTTGGACTCTTCTTCTTTCGCCAGAGGAAGATATGCCCAAGTTACAACAGATCAAAGTTGAAATATTTTATTAACCAATTACTGCTATTTTTTCTCTCTGGCTGTGAAGAAAGCAGGGTGGAGAACCGTGACTGAAAAGGAAGCTTGCAGAACTTGAGGTCCGCGAGCTCTTCCCTTCTAATACTTAGAAGCTGGCTCAAGTCATCAGGAAACAGATGCATTATGTATATGCTCAGAGACTAATTTATCTTCAGTTCTGTTTCACCCGTTTCGAGCCCTATGGGCTCCCTATAGCTACCTTACTCTATACAGTTCAACAGTGAAAGAAAACGGGTTTACAACTCTCTTTTCCACTGAGCTGAAGCTGGGACCCAGACCTAGGCTGCCATTGATTGCCTCAGTGGAGGTACAGATCAGGAACTGCTTTTTTGCAGACCCTCACCTGAAAGGGCTGCTTATGAGGGAGAGGATTTCCTTTGCCATCCACAACTGCTCACCTCTTCCATCCCAGAATAGAATAGAATAGAATAGAATAGAATGGAATGGAATGGAATGGAATAGGAATAGGAATAGGAATAGGAATAGGAATAGGAATAGGAATAGGAATAGGAATAGGAATAGGAATAGAATAATAGAATAGAATAGAATAGAATAGAATAGAATAGAATAGAATAGAATAGAATAGAATAGAATAGAATAGAATAGAATAGAATAGAATTCTTTATTGGCCAAATGTGATTGGACACACAAGGAATTTGTCTTTGGTGCATATGCTCTCAGTGTACATAAAAGAAAAGATAAGTTCGCCAAGAATCATAAGGTACAACACTTAATGATTGTCATAGGGTACAAATAAGCAATCAGGAAACAATCAATGTTAATATAAATCGTAAGGACACAAGCAACAAGTTCCAGTCATACAGTCATAAGTGGGAGGAGATGGGTGATAGGAACGATGGGAAGGCTAATAGTAATAGTAATGCAGCCTTAGTGAATGGTTTGACAGTGGTGAGGGAATTATTTGTTTAGCAGAGTGATGGCGTTCGGGGAAAAACTGTTCTTGTGTCTAGTTGTCTTGGTGTGCAGTGCTCTATAGCGTCGTTTTGAGGGTGGGAGTTGAAACAATTTATGTCCAGGATGCGACATAATCCTGACTTGTCTTTCACTGCTGTTCGCATTGTGGAGTTATAACAGGACAAGCGTTTGGTTAGTTTTTACAATGGAAAAAGCGACCCAGGTGCATAACAATTTTGTAAAGAAAAGGTAAAAGGTAAAAAAACCTGACCATGTTGGGGCCAAATACTGTAGAGCCTTTGAAAGCAACTTAGAATGATAGAAAGCCTGAGAAGTGATTAAATTTAAAATGCCAGCATGTTATCCTTTCCTGTGAAAACATGTTGGCATGACTCTAATTGCATTAAGCTAACTCTATAAAAACTACATTTTTAAATGGCAGAAAGCAAGAGTTTTAGGCACTGGGTTTTTGAAGAGTTTTAGACCTATATATATTGCTCCTAGAAGCAGGAGGCTGAAGACACAAGCCTGATAATCAGCCTGAAGATGACGAATGAGACTTCGTCGAAACGTTGCAATGACATCTCCAACTTCACGCGGGAGAAAACCCGAATAACCACAGACCTACAT
>QLTV01001344.1:56240-66436 GCA_003457575.1 Thermophis baileyi | reverse complement strand
TTCCATGCTCGAGCCCCGGAGCGGCACCAGCCCTGTCCGCACAGGCCGCTGCCTCCCCACCAACTGAATTGCGCAGGTCCAGTAGGGCTCCAAAACCCCCCGCCTACCTGCGTGATTACGTATGCTGGACAGCTCCATCCAGGAGGGGAGGGGTGTTATGTTCTAACTGTTTAAACTATGTTGCATGGTTCCAACCAGGTCCAGCGTTTGAGCGGGAAAAAGCTCAAACGCTATTGGCTGGTCTGTCTGACAGCTCCCTATAAAAGGGCAAGCTGTCAGACTGCTCTTTGCTGGTTGCTTACACAAGAGCCGAAATAAAGAGCTGCTTTGGAAGTCTGTCTCCTGTCATCTCTACCCACTATCTAACAGGTGGGTTCTAACTTACCTTGCCGCTGGTTTGCTTCCTCCCACGTCGCGTGGCTCACGCCAAAAAATCCAAAAAAATCCCCCCCCAAAGAAAACAAGATGGCGACACATGCGCAGAATAATTTTTAAAAAATAAAAAATAAAAAAAATCCAAAAAAAAGATGGCGGCATCCATGGACCGGCACCGACCGAACCGGCTCCGTGACATCACCAGCGGGTTGCTACCAGTTCGGGTGAACCGGTCTGAACCGGTAGGAACCCACCTCTGGTCCAGATCCAGACAGAGCTGATCTCTAGCTTTAGAAACTTGTTTTTCAGAATTGACAAAGTTGGAATGAAACTGTGACATCAGCTAAGATTTTTAAATGGCCACAGAAAATCAAAACAGAAACAGGCCAGTGTTCTCTTAGGTCACAACAAGAGTTTGCTGGGCAGAAATCAACAGGTTAAGTTTTTTATAGCAAATACTACTCAAATTACAATTAAAAGGCTCAGTTAGCTACAGGAACATAAAGAGCTGGCAACCCAAACTCAACTGGATTTAATTGTACATAGCCAGCAGCAACAACCCATGTGCAAAAATACAATTTAGCATAGGGAAAGATGTGAAATTCCATAAATTAGCACATATTTTTAATTTCTATGTAGCAAGGTGGTTCTTGATACCTTGGCAATGTACTTTGTTAAAGATTTCTGAAAATAGTCATGAGCAGAATATAGTAGGAGATAGATTATTAGATTTGGGTCTTTAAAAAAAATCTAATGACTAACTACCATTGATGGGGATGCCCTAATTATGACTAAATTTGGCTATGTGGTGGAATATAATCTGGATTATAAACTGCAAAATTTAGATAGTTTGGTCAGGAAGAAGAGAATTAAGGTACTAATAAACCCTAGCCATTCTCAGAGTATATCTATAGTAATGCAAATAATTGCCTTAGTTTGGTAAGATTTCTGTCTATAGGTAAGGAACATAAAGGAAACTGCTCAGAAGTAATTCTATATCTTTTTCTTGGTTCATGGGGCCTCACAGGCTATAACTCATTAAGATTAAACCAAACTGACTTTTACCCTTTTATGGAGTAGCTCAACCTCTATTGAAAGAGGTCCTATGCCAGTGATGGCGAACCTATGGCACGTGTGCCACAGGTGGCACGCGGAGCCATATCTGAGGGCACACGAGGCATTGCCCTATGTCAGCTCCAGCGCATGTGCGCGCTGGCCAGCTGATTTTCGGCCTCCTTTTCGGCCTTTTTCACTCTCCCCAGGCTTCAGGAAAGCCTCCTGAAGCCTGGGGATGGCGAAAACAGCCCAACGGGCCAACCGGAAGTTTACTTGTGTGCTCACCCCCAGCCTCCTTTTCACTGTCAGAGGTCTTAAGGAACGTCTTCGGCTTTGGACAGTTGCAGCCAGGCCTCCCACACCTCAGCCCTTCTGCAGCCGGCAAAGCTTTCCTGAAGGCCCCGGATCGATCTAGAGCTCTGTTATTGGCTAGAGAGGCCTTCAGGAAAGGCCTTTAGGAAAGGCCTCTGCAGCCGATAACAGAGCTCCGGATCAATCCGGAGCTCTGTTATCGGCTACAGAGGCCTTCAGGAAAGCCTTGCTGCAGAAGAAATGGGCCAAGGTGTGCGAGGCCTGGTTGCAACTATCTGAAGGTAAGTAGTAGGGAAGCTCCACTTCCGTTTCATTTCCGAACTTCCGATTGGCCCGTTGGGCCATTTTTTGCTGTCCCCAGGCTTCAGGAGGCTTTTCTGAACCCTGGGGAGAGCGAAAAACAGCCCAACGGGCTTACAGGAAGTCCGGAGGCTTCAGTGAGGCCTGTGCGCATGCGCAGGGGGGGGGAGCGGGGGTTGTGCGCATGCGCAGGGGCTGTGCACGGGAAGAGGGCATTGCATTATGGGTGTGGGCACGCACGCACATGCTATCGTGCACGCGCGCACCCTTTTGGCACCCGAGACAAAAAAGGTTCGCCATCACTGTCCTATGCATTTGGCAACCAAAAGTAAATGTATGTGATTGCAAAGCCCACATAGACATACAGTATGTCTTCCCCAAGGACTGCAGTAATATGTAGGTCCCTTAGGTTCAATATGTTGCATATGTTAATTCTCCATAGTGGGTGGAGCTAGCATCCAGGAATGGGTTGACCTCATCTGTTCAGCATGTAGGACTGTCAGAGTTGAAATGCCCCGCCTCTGTCGCTAGGGCTCCCAGCTTTGACTCAGTCCTCAGACTGGATGGACGTGTCAAATTTTTCTCCCGTTCCTGGTTGCAAACTGCGAAGGAAATAGATTGCAAAGGACTCTATCTTCACTCTGTGAGTTTCCCCAGCTGACTCCCGACCCATCCAGTAGAATCGCTGGGTTGATTGCGGCACAGAGCTTTGGCTCTAGCCGCAGCAGCCATTGCCTCAGTGCCTGATCGAAGTGGCATTGTGACTGCTAAGGGGGCTTTGGCTCCTCAGTCTGCCACTGGAGCTTTCACGCTCCTACATTGACATTGGATTTGGGCAGGCCATTTGTTAAGGAGCCCTGAGCTGAGGCACCGCGGTAGTGGCCAGAGGAGCTTTTGCGCTCCATTTACTCAGCTAAGCTGCCCAAAGACTGACTAAAGCAGGGAGCATAGCTTGAGTCTGCGGTGAATACAGATTGGGAGCTGCCAGGGGCTCTACGCTCTGCTTCAATGAGGTGTGCTTTTCAAAGCCTGCATCGCCACCCACTCTCAGCCCAAGCCGCCGGTCGCAGGAGCCTAGCGCTCGAGCGACAGTTGGCCACAGGAGCTCCGCACTCCCTTAGCACATACCACCAACGTTTTCAGTGCAGCCAGGGTCGGAAATACTTTAAATCACAGGAGCTTCGCGCTCGAGTGACACGCTGCACTGCGGGAGCTTAGCGCTCTGGAGGCTTTCACAACTAAACGCCAATGGCTGATTTTTCCTGCCTGCGCCTGGGGGCTACGAGTCTTGCGCACTGCACTACAGCTGACCACTCTAGCACCTCAGCAACAGATCTGCACGTTTTCTTGACCACAGCAACGGAGATAAGTCTCCTAACTGGCGCAAGGGCGATAATTCCTTTAATATCGGTGAGTGGCTTGACAGAAGATTGCAAGCAGTGGTTTAAACTGCATGGGACACCATTTTCTTTAACTGTCACATCGCAGGCTTCTCATTAGGGCTTCCAACGCCCACAGGGGAAACAAAATGGCGGAAAAATCTTCTTCCGTTCCCTCAGCCAAATCCAAGGCAGGCAAAAGAAACAATGTCAGTGCCTCCTTCTCTGCCCCAAGCAGTCCCAGGCACCTCAAATCAAGCCTCCTGGAGAGAGAAAGGGTGCAATGATAAGCCCAAATGCTCCAAGATGACTGAACATGATGAGCGTCGGAGAGACAGGGCGTTAGAAAAGATCTGTGCCCAATCTCATAACAAGGCTACTTGTAATCCACATAAACAGGCGGAGGACAGCGGCCCCACTAGATAGCACCCCAGGAGTCTATCCCCGGGGGGCAATAGAGAGCAGCTCTCCTTGGACAACCCCAGCCTGTCCATTAATACCACAGATCTCTGGGGTGCTGCAGCGATAGACCCAATCCCGGAAGCACCTAAGGGCCCAGCCAGACCAGGGCCTGAAGCCACATTTACGCCCACTGTGGCAGGCCTCAGATCCAATAGGGAGGCAGATTCCATGGACCCCGCAAACATGCAAACTATTATTGCTGAGGCCATCAGGCAAGGCATTGCAGCGGGGCTGCAACAATTCAGCAGACCAACCTCACTGGTTTCTGAGCTACTCCATTTGGCGATAAGGGACCTAGACCCTCCTTGCCCAGGAGATAGGTCCGATTTTCCTAAACAATACTCACCAGCTTCTTCAATCGGGAGCCAGTCACATATTTCTGAGGAGGACGGTCATAAAGACCTAGACCTCTCAGACGATGAAGGGCTATCACCTGAACAGCCAGCGTTCACAGGGTTGTTTCAGCCTGGCCTCTTCAAATCATTACTATTCAAGGCCAAGAATTTGGCCAGGCTTGGGGCACCAACGGCTGAACCAACAGCACCATCAGCGAGCCCTACCGACCTGCTCTTCGCAGAGTGCCACTCCTGAGGCGGAGGTTATACCAACCCCCAAACTCTTTGTGGACATCGTCCAAAGACAGTGGGCCTCTCCTGCATCCAGCCCAATACCATCTGCGGCCGACAGGAAATACTACAACGTGGGCTCGGAGCTGGCCAAAGCCCTACAGGTACCATCGGTGGACACTCTGGTGGCAGCCCTACATTCTTCGGCCGCCATGTCTGGTGATCCGGAGGAGCTTCTCAAGCCAGAGGACAGGAGAATGGAGCAGGCACTCCAGAAGACACACCAGGCGGCTGCCTGGGCGGTTCGGGCGTCTACCACTGCTTCATTCTTCACACACACATCCCTGATTTGGCTACGTCAACTACAGGACAGAGTTCCAGCTTCGGACCTCAGGGCGCACCAGGACATAAACAAGCTCCTGGCAGCGGCCCAATTCTCGGTGGACGCCACTCTGCATGCGGACAGATTTGCCTTCAAAGCCATCGCATCTTCCGTGGTGGCTCGCCGCATGCACTGGCTCCGCCACTGGCAGGCAGACACCTGCCACAAATGGTGCCTGGCCTCTGCCCCCTTCAGGGGTCAGCACCTCTTTGGGGAAGCCCTGGACCCAATTTTAGTCGAGTCCAGGGATAAGAGGAAGGTTCTTCCAACCTTTTCCAGGAAGGGCAACTTTCGATCTGCCCCCTATCCTCGGCGGCCCTTTCGAACTCCTGACTTGGGCACCGGATTTTCCAGGGCCCAAGGTCAGTAAAGGTCCAGGCAGAGGCAGTACAAATGGCCCTTTCGGGGTGGAGGAGTTCTCTCCTTTTGTCGCCCCAAGTGAGGCCACATCCAATCCTCCCATCGGGGGTTGCCTGGCTCTGTTTGCCAACCGGTGGGAGGAAATTACATCGGACATCTGGGTCAGGGAGACAGTGAGATCAGGCCTCTCCCTGGAATTTCTCTCCACCCCCCTCCCCCGAGGTTTTTCATCAGATGCCCAGTTTCTAAAATAGCTTCCAAGAAGGCCCTCAGGAGTCCGCCATACAGTACCTGCTGGACATTCGAGCCATCCAGTGGGTACCAGAGGGCCAGCTAGGGCAGGGGTTCTACTCTATTCTTTTTGTGGTCCCCAAAATCTCGGGCGGGTGGAGAGCTATTCTTGACCTTAAAAGATTGAACCGTCACCTGCGCTATCGACGGTTCAAAATGCACTCGCTTCAGACGATCCTTGGGAGCATATGACAGGGTGACTTCCTCGCCTCTTAACGGAGACTTAACGGAGGCCTACCTGCATATCCCTATTCTGCCCCTTCACCGGCAGTACCTTAGGTTCTGCTATGAAGGTATTCATTATCAGTACAGGGCCCTTCTGTTTGGCCTCTCCTCTGCGCCAAGAGTGTTTACCAAAGTGCTGGCGGTAGTGGCGGCCCACCTTAGAGCTCTACCTCTGCGTGTCCAGTGTTACCTGGATGATATTTTAATTCAGTCATCCTCGATGCATCAAGCGGTGGAGGATCTCCAGGTAACAGTTCAGACTCTCGGACACCACGGATTCTCTATTAACATGGAGAAGAGCCACTTTACTCCCTCTAACCACCTACTGCATCTGGGAGCCGTTATAGATTCTCTGGAGTGTAGGGTGTACTTATCCCAGGAGCGACAGGACAGTATTAGAGAGATGGCGACCATGGTCCAGAGACAGCGCAGGGTCCCCCTAGCACTGCTTTCTATGCTCCTGGGCAAAATGATCTCTAGCATCGCCATTACACCTTGGGCTTGCCTACACTCTAGAGACCTCCAATGGTTTCTCTTACCATTCCAGAGAACAGGCCGCAGCAGCTCACCAGGGTCCTAGTCCCCAGGGAGGTTCTTCATTCCCTAAAATGGTGGAGATCTCCGGCCATCTCAAAGGGATGTCTCTTTCGAGAGCCTCACAGGCTGGTGGTCACCATGGATGCCAGCCTATTCGGTTGGGGAGCGCACTCCCAGTCGTACATGGTCCAGGGCCGGTGGACCCCAGCCGAAAGAAAGTGCAACATCAATTGGCTGGAGCTACGGGCAGTCTACCTGGCCCTCTGACAACTACAGCACCTGACCTCCGGCAAGCACGTTTTAGTGCTCACGGACAATGTGGCTACGAAAGCACACATAAACAGGCAAGGGGGTACCAGATCACGGTCCCTCATGCAGGAGGCCAGGAGACTGGGTCTCTGGACAGAGCGACATCTCCTGTCCATCTCGGCGGACCACATCTCCGGGGGTCCAACTTGCAGGCTGACTGGCTCAACCAAATGACCATCGATCACATGGAGTGGCGCTGCACCCATCCATCTTCCGAGACCTGATCAGTTGCTTCGGCCTCCCAGAGGTCGACCTCTTTGCCACCCCGGAGAATGCACAACTGCTGAGGTTTTACTCGAGATTCCAGACTTCAGGTGCAGAGGGGGTCGACGCCCTTCACAACTGGCCTCCGGGCCTCCTGTACGCCTTCCCTCCTCTTCCACTTCTTCCAAAAGTAATCAGGAAGATCCTGGAGGAGAGGGCAGAGGTCTTACTTCTGGCACTGCATTGGCCCAGGAGGGCCTGGTTCGCCAACCTAATGTCGCTATCAGTGGCTCAGCCCTGGAGGATCCCTCAAAGCGAGTCCTCCCTCAGCCAGGGGGCATTGGTCCACCCGGATCCCTGGTGGTACCAACTGACTGCCTGGCACTTGAGTGGAGCGCTCTGAGACGAAACAACCTTTCCTCCAGGGTTATTAAGACCATTCAGGCTTCTAGGAGGCCTTCCACTGAGCGCATATACTCGGCCACCTGGAAGGCATTTTGTGCCTGGTGTTCTAAGGCGGGTTGCTCCCCAGTACAGGCCTCGATAGCACAGATCCTGGACTTTCTCCAGGATGGCCTGGACAAAGGGCTATCGCCAAACACCTGTTCTGTCCCAGCTGCCAAACCGAGAAAAACAACACAAGCAATGTACAAACCTTGTTTAATACTAGTTAAACTACTAATACTCTCTTAGCAGTCGTGTCTGTTAAAGTCCATGAAATCATAAATAAGTCCTTTCAGTGCACCAGCTGTTAATTAACGTCTTAACAGTTGGCCAGAGTCCAAGCACAAAGAAGCAAGAAGTCCAACGAATTAGGCTATCTGATATCAGTCACTCAAACTTACGGAGGTTGGCAGAAAGCCCAGAAGTCATTAGCAGGAGAAGTAATGCTGTTTGGAATCAAGAGCTGAACAAGAGTTTCAAAGACCAAGACAATACGTGGATTGAACGGAGTTGTTTCCTGCAACGTGATTGAGCATAGTCATTACTTAAATAGGCTAAGGGCATGGCCAATTAGTCCCAAGCCCTACTCCCAAGGAGACCTCCTCCTGAGTAGCCACTCCTGCCTCTTGGCAGCTCTGCGTGCCCGTGCATTAAGAATAGGCTCCTCCTCTTCTTCCTCGTCACTGATGGGAGCTTCTGGAGGTACTGAAGGCCCTGGCTGATTCTCCGACTCTGGCACCGAGTCCTCACCAACCTCCTCGCTGTCCGACTCAGGTACCAGCTGCACAGGCCGCTGGTGCATCACCACAACAGCCTCTTCACTGTCGGAGTCCGCAACCAGCTGCACGGGTCGCTGGCGGGCCACAACACCACCATCCGGAGGCAGGTGGTGGCCCTGTCTTCAGTACTAACTTACAGCTCGCTGGAATCCCTGGCTCAACATCCCACCGTCCGCCATTTTATCAAGGGGGCAACTAACCTGTGCCCTCCTGTAGTCCACAGGTATCCCACCTGGGACCTACCCAAAGTGTTGAACTCTTTAACAGGGACACCATATGAACCCTTGCAATCGGCCAGCCTCTGTCACCTTACTTGTAATGTGGCGTTCCTAGAGGCTATCACTTCTGCCAAGAGGATTTCCGAGATAGCGGCCCTTTCAGTCTGGAACGACCTATGTGTTTTCCACACAGACAGAGCTGTCTTATGCTTGGACCCTTCCTTTATCCCTAAATTAAACTCCTGGTTCCATATGGCACAGGAATTCATTCTTCCTAATTTCTGTCCCAACCTGGCCCACCTTTTAGAAAAAAAGTGGCACACTTTGGATGTAAGGAGGGCTCTCCGCATTTACGTTAAGAGAACTGCTGCGCTGAGAAAGACAGAGGCCCTCTTCATCTCGTTCCAACCGAACTCTTTAGGCCACAAGGTTACACCGTCTACGGTGGGCCAGTGGCTACGAGGAACCATTGCCAAAGCGTATGATCTTCAGTCTCTTCCACGACCTGCCCGTGTGACAGCGCACTCAACTTGGAGTGCGGCAATGTTGGCGGTGTGGTCCACGCAGGCTTCGTTTGAGGAAGTCTGCAGGGTGGCCACTTGGTCTTCCCCATCGCCGTTTATTAGACACTACAAGCTGGACATCTTTGCCTCGGCAGAGGTGGCATTCGGACGTCGGGTCCTCCAACGGGTCCATAGGGAGGGAGAGCCCTCGGACCAGACCGTGGCCCACCCATAGGACAGCCAGCTTTGGTATGTCCCATTCCTGGATGCTAGCTCCACCCACTATGGAGAAGGGGTGTTGGTCTTACCTGATACGCTCCTTCTCGTAGGGTGGAGCTAGCATCCAGCCCCACCCAAAGTCTGTCTGGTCCGCGGATAGCGAGGGAGATCTTCAATGATGACACATCGAGTCTATCCCTTCATCTTCGCCAAAGCTGGGAGCCCTAGCAACAGAGGCAAGGCATTTCAACTCTGACAGACTCAGTCCTACATGCTGAACAGACGAGGTCAACCCATTCCTGGATGCTACGAGAAGGAGCGTATCAGGTAAGACCAACGCCTCTTACCAATATTTTGACCATTGAAAATTACACCTCAGGATTAATTAGTTTAATGGTTACCTTATGGATTAATTTTTAAATATTTTTAGGGAACCTTACAAAATTTATTCCATAAAAGAATAGTGATGAATGTTGTTTTATTTTGTTGGCTAAAATAAACCAATTGTATAGTTTTAGTTACAATAGCAATTTTACCCTAAGCTTTGGGATGCATCTATATTCATATTAAAACACTTGAATGCTCTGACTTGAGCAAAATATAACTTTTATTGTTTTCTCAAATTACCTAGGCCTTTTATCAGAGAGAAAATTCTGCAGGATGATCAGAAAATAATTGAGTGGGAGCAAGGATTTGTT
This sequence comes from Thermophis baileyi, assembly GCA_003457575.1. Lineage (NCBI taxonomy): Eukaryota > Metazoa > Chordata > Lepidosauria > Squamata > Dipsadidae > Thermophis > Thermophis baileyi. Next base: position 56,817 of record QLTV01001344.1, on the reverse strand, counting down.
GTTTGCCACTCTAAAAGGCTGGACCACAGCCAACAGATTTAATTTATGAACTGTAGATCTTGGATGAACCTTAGGAAAATGCACTTTTGAGTTAAAAATACAGTTGCCAACCAAACCAAGTACTTTAGGAATTGGGGTCAGGGTTTTCTTATCTGCTGACTTCTTATATTAGGCATATACCTGTTAGATAGTGGGTAGAGATGACAGGAGACAGACTTCCAAAGCAGCTCTTTATTTCAGCTCTTGTGTAAGCAACCAGCAAAGAGCAGTCTGACAGCTTGCCCTTTTATAGGGAGCTGTCAGACAGACCAGCCAATAGCGTTTGAGCTTTTTCCCGCTCAAACGCTGGACCTGGTTGGAACCATGCAACACAGTTGAAACAGTTAGAACATAACACCCCTCCCCTCCTGGATGGAGCTGTCCAGCATATGTAATCACGCAGGTAGGCTGGGCGTTTTGGAGCCCTACTAGACCCGCGCAATTCAGTTGGTGGTGAGGCAGCGGCCTGTGCAGACAGGTCTGCTGCCGCTCCGGGGCTCGAGCATGGAAGCTCCTGGAAGGTACTGGGTGTGGCCTC
>QLTV01001344.1:31191-52005 GCA_003457575.1 Thermophis baileyi | reverse complement strand
AAGATGTCTGCCTGGCTGGTTGAAAGTGCTGAAGAAGCTAGTCACAGTTCTCCTGGCCCAAGCCCTCGTCGCCACTGTTAGATAGTGGGTAGAGATGACAGGAGACAGACTTCCAAAGCAGCTCTTTATTTCAGCTCTTGTGTAAGCAACCAGCAAAGAGCAGTCTGACAGCTTGCCCTTTTATAGGGAGCTGTCAGACAGACCAGCCAATAGCGTTTGAGCTTTTTCCCGCTCAAACGCNAAGATGTCTGCCTGGCTGGTTGAAAGTGCTGAAGAAGCTAGTCACAGTTCTCCTGGCCCAAGCCCTCGTCGCCACTGTTAGATAGTGGGTAGAGATGACAGGAGACAGACTTCCAAAGCAGCTCTTTATTTCAGCTCTTGTGTAAGCAACCAGCAAAGAGCAGTCTGACAGCTTGCCCTTTTATAGGGAGCTGTCAGACAGACCAGCCAATAGCGTTTGAGCTTTTTCCCGCTCAAACGCTGGACCTGGTTGGAACCATGCAACACAGTTGAAACAGTTAGAACATAACAATACCGGTATGTGTGAGTGTGTGGCAGTGTTGACCTCTGGTGATTGTCTGGACTAGTCCTTGCAGTCTTCTTGGTAATTTTCAGAAATGGTTTGCTTTGCCTTCTTCCTAGGGCTGAGAGTGTGACTGGCCTAAGGTCAGCTGGCATGTGTCTTAGATGGAACTAGAACTCGTGGTTTCCCAGTTTTTAGCCTGGTATCTTAACTATTACATCAAACTGGCTTTTTAATATAAATATTATATTGACTACATATTACTTCCTGTTCCAACTCTCCTGCTTGTCCAGTGAGAAATGGTAAACGGTGAGAGCTGCACCAAAATAATTTTTTTTAGAGATAGAGACAGGTCACCAGCTTTTCTTCCTCCTAGTTCATAATAAGATATTAGTCTATGTTTATGCCAGGAGTAGACAACACTTGAGGGACAAGAGCACATCTAGGTTTCCAAGAGCATGTTGCAGCACTCTCAAAAAATAGCTGTTCTCAAAAATCTTTTGTATTTATAAAATAACACCTTTGATATGCCAGTAAAATATTTATATGGACCACAGACCAGAGTAAGCAACAAGGCTATTCATCCCAGTCTGAGTGAGCAGAGAACACTTGTTGAAAGTTCCCACCTATGTAGAAGAAAACCAGTCTGTCATTGCTTTCATCCTATCAGATTGCAATGTATGCATAAGATTGCAACTACAGGTAATCCCCAGGTTACGAGCATTCCCTTAGCGAACGTTCGAAGTTACGTGATAAGCGCCCCCTAGTGTTTATGAACAAGTCCCGAAACTACGAATGTTGCAGCACCACAGCAGTTGTTCACCCTTACGAATGAACGATTGCAGAGCCTCTGCAACATTCGTCCTGCCTATTCCCCTCCCACACACACCACACGGCGGGTTTTCATAGGCACTAGGCCTGTGGATACTGTACTCACCTTGCGAAGATCTAGAGATCTATCGCTTCCTTTGCCTGTTTTGGTGCTTCAGGCCTTCGGTGAGTACGCAGAGAATGGAGGCCTAAAGTACTGCAAGATCACACGAGATCAGTAGTGCGAGATCTCACGCTATTGATCTCTTGTGGTCTAATGGTACTTTAGGCCTCTGTTCTCTGCAAACGGAGACCTGGACGAGATCTGCAGCAAAAGGCTTTGCAAATAGAGGGAAGGCCTAAAGCCTTCCCTCCGTTCCAAAGCCCTTTGCCATCTTTGCAAAAAGCCTCTGCAGCCCAAAACAGAGCGCTGCAGCTCCTTTATGGTGCCCGTAGGTCTTACCTGGCACTTTGCAGCCCAAAACTGAGCTCCGGAGGGGCAGGCGCGCCCCTCTGAAGCTCTGTTTTGGCATGGGCAGGCCTTGCCTGGCACTTTGCAGCCCGAAATGGAGCTCCAGAGGGGCGGACACGCCCCTCCGGAGCTCAGTTTTGGCATGCACAGGCCTCATCCGGCACATTGCAGCCCAAAATGTAGCTCAGGAGGGACGAGCGCGGCTGAGAGCCTGTGGAGGAGACAGCATGCTAAATCTTTGCACGATAAGTGAACCAGCGTGGTAGGTTGGATGAGGGGGGGAAAGCAATTGTGGGGAGCATGAGGTATTTCAATGGGTTTGGGTAGTCTTAAGCAGGTGGCCCGTTCCATCACTAGGCCCCCCCTGGCCTTCTCCACCTGAAATACCTCATGTGCACTTAACGAACCATGCATTCGATTAGTGAATGCGTGGGTGAAAAGAGGGAATGATCCCATTCAAGGTACGAGATTCACTCCCATGAATCCTCAGGTTACGAATGGAATGGTGGGCTCCATTACATTCATAATTTGAGGACTACCTGTATTCTAGTTTCTCAGGATGTTCCATACTTTTTCAGCTTTGTCCCTTTCTTCCATTTTATTTTATTTTATTTATAAGAATGCCTATTTGCCTATTCTTAAAAAGAAAGTTAATGCTGAAGAGTGGTACTCCTTTGTTTTGCAGAATGCTAATTAGTTTTATTTTAAAAGATGTTTCTATTTTTTTAAAGTCAGGAATGGTAGGAAGTCTGATGGATACAAAGGGAGAGCACATACACCTGGATGCCTACCCAATGGTAGTACCCATGTTGTATGTAGCTTAAATGTAAAAAACATGTGCTCATTTCCTATTTGACTAGGCAGGGGCAATGGCATTGCTCATATTTGTTTGTTCATTGTCACCACACCTTCAATTTGTAGATGACTAATTTATGAAAACATTCCAAACCATTTTCTGCAAGTTTATTGGAGAATCAGATACCAAGGGCCCTGCATAATTATACACTTGAACTGGGTTTGCAAATGTCTGGAAATTGGTGGTGAGCTGCCCAAATATATTGCTGAAATATAACCACAAAAGATAGATTTTTGAGTGCGCAACCTTTGTATCTTTTGGTACTGCTAAGTTTTATATCATGTATTTTAGTTGAAATCTACCTTGAAACTTGCATAGAAGGGCAAAACATTTCAGTTCTGCCCAATTTGATATATTAGTGCATGATTTGCCAAACACCTTTATGATTAGATGTCCCTGAAATGTTAACAACTAAAAGTGCAGCTCCCATGCCATAAAAATCAACTATTTTCTGAGCCAAAAATGGTTAATTATAATAGCAGGGTTAACCAGCATGCTAAGCCATAAACCAGAGGTGATTGATTTAATAACATATAATATGGGGGGTTTTGTTTTTTTTCCAGGTTGGGGTAATTTTTAAAAAAACATAGTATTTTAGAAATTATACTATTTTTGTGAGTTTTAAAATATCACTCTTTTGGTCATCACAGGGAATTCTAGGGGCTGAAAAAAGAGAACAGAGGCTGCTTGCAGCACAAGAACACTTGTTGCCCTCCACTGCTGTTACTATGAGTTACAAACAAAATGGTTCAACTCAGATTTACTATTCAGAAAACTGAGGTAATCTCTGGAGATGATAGTGGCATGTAGAGTTGCTTGGAAGAAGTGTGGGGGGGGGGGGGGGGCTACTTAGCTCCTGATATTTACTCAGAATCTTTTCTTATAATTTGAAATAGTTGGTACAGGTCCAATCCTCTTGAGCAACATAAGATAAATGTGTTTCTTCAGTTATATGAGCTTTTAAATATTTTCTTCTTCAGGCGAGATATACCAAATAACTCCTTCAGATTTGCCTTACTAGATTTGAGTGGATCTCTCACTTTCTGGTGTCCTTATAAGTGTCTTTATGAATATATTTCATTTTGTCGGCAATCTTCTTGTAATCTTCAGAACTGGATGCAAGTATTTTTATGTTAACTATATGCATTGCTTCCAAAATGAAGAGACAGATAGTAAGGAATTTCAGTATTGAGGGAAAGGCATCACTGTTCATTCTCAGAGGGATTCTTTGGCCTCTGATTTTAAATTGAGGTATGAGATTAGTCATTACCATGTCAAGTTGTCAATCTCTTGTTTCTAGAATCAATGGTAAGAACCTGATAGTAGCAAATGTGAAAGACTCCCTCCATTATGTGATCATTTCAATAGCACAATGCTCACATTAGGCCCTTGAACTGACAGCTTGACCAGTATTCCCAATTTTTGATCCCTTGGTTGAAAGAGGAAGCACAGGCAAATGAACAGAAATCTCTTCTTAGGAATTATTTTTTTTATCAGGGTTTTTTTTTTTTTGAACAAGTAGGTGTTATAAAAAAAGAAGGAGACCGCAGTTTCTTTATTTAGTATGAAACTTTATTTAGTATGAAACTATTTTTCACAGCTATAATGGTTTAAGCTGTAATGATTTTTTGTCTGGGACAAAAAAAAGACATTGCCACATTCATTTCTCCTTACATATTGGGGAGCTGGTAGCAGAAATGTTCCTTTCCTGGACTAGTTAAAAGTTTGTTTACCATTCCCATGCCATTCAATTTCAGAATCAAAGCAAAGGTTCCTTTTTTAGAAAACCACCACGAAGTTAAAGTCCATTGGCTTATCAGGATATATGTTGTCAAAGCATCATTTTCCTTTTGCACCTTTTTTCATGCTGACTGAATAAGGACTCTGTACTTAAATTTTCCTTTGCACTCACCTTTATCTTAATTTTACATTTAGTTGTAGAAAATCAAAGTGTATTAAATATCTTCCACTCTGAACCACAGGATTGTAGCAAGATAGATTGATAAATATGAAAAAGCATGGTAAATGTTGGTAGGAGTCTAATGTTTGAAGTTCAAACTCAACTTTCGAGGCATTTCCAGGAAGTTTTTCTCCCTTACTATTATTAAACAACAATAAGTAATTCATCGTTTCTGTCTCTGGAAGTACCAAAGTAGCCACTGGACAACAAAAGGCCAAGCCAGCAAGAAAAACCAGGTATGAGGAGACAGATGTACAGGCCAGCTTGGCAGTTCCTGTGAGATAAAAAAAAATGGCAGAGACTGAAGAAAAAGTTGGAAGTACTTCCTGGATTCCAGAAATTCCAAACAAAGGAGATCTGCTTTCTCTAATCCGTTTAATATTTCTCAGATTAAGATTCAGATAAAAATGATTAATAAGTGAAAGTAACCACTTTTGACGTTTTATTCATTAATCAAACATTCTTACCGCTTAATGGGGATTGATGGTGTGGAAGGGGAGGAGTAAATATGTTAATACTAACAGAAAACATTTCGACATAAGCTTAGAGGAGTCTTATGCCTTACTACTATTGCTGTCTATATTTCTCATTTAAGGCTGCACTCCTCTCAGAATTAGCAGCCAATTATCTGATATCATCTAGATACCTGCTTGTATCAATGCATTTGGAAAATTTCCCATCATGAGTCCCCATACCTTTGCATCAGATACTTTGGATGGAAGGCAAGGTTTCAACATGGATGTATGGTGCTGAAAGACAGAAAAATCAAGATGGTTGTGACAACTAGAACACTACTGCCCTCTCATTCTATTTTCTAAGCAATTTTGTTGAAAGTGTATTTCAGATATCAGAATAATTGGGGGTAACTTTATACATGGATGGGAAATGAGAGATACATGTAAATTTTTAACAATGTTTTTAAAATCGGAATCCTTGGCAATTGTATGTAATTTTACAACTCTTGCCTATATCCATTTATATAAAAATGTGAATTAAGGCAGATGCCTTTTCGTTTTTTGTATTTGTTTTAAATATACCGTTTTAAACTTTAAATATACTGTTTTAAATTTTGTGTTTTTTTATGGAAACACTTGCTTTCTTCTCTTAACAGATTTTGCCACTGCCAGTTAGTGTGAAATCAGACAATTATCAACTTATCCAGATAGTCAGTAGGGTTATAAAATAACAATGATCATAACAGTACAGAAACATCAGTAAAACCTGGAAGAGGAAGGGGCTAGGTATGACAGAAAGAAATAAAGATAAATGCAATGGCTTTATTGGGACCTAAGGTGAGGATTTAGAAGTATATTGAGAACAAAACAGAATAATAATACAAAGCAGATATAGCTAAACCACTGTGGCCCTATACAAGTCAGCTTGAAAAAGCTCCCTGGGAAGTGAATTCAGGGACCCTAATGCAGCCAGCTAAAAGGGTCTTGCCCACTTTCCTCCAGAGCAATAGATACAGCTTTGATGCATATCAGATTCTTTTCTAAAGATCTTAATACACGAGCAGTGGACTGCTTGTACTGATGAAGATATGAAGAGTTCCAGCGTGTGAAAAAATGCACTACAGTACTAGAGGAAAGTTAGGATCTTCTATTTGCATTTTGATTCTACTGTAGTTTAGGATTTTATCCTAATAAACTAATGCAATGTGGGCAGCCCTTCAGCACAATAGCACCCTATTGCTCTTTTAAGGCTGAATTAGTTTATAAAGAATTTGTTACGGAGTACTCCGTGCTTACAGTTCTAAAATTGTAATTCTGAAATTTTCCCTGTCATTCTCCCCACACTTCCTTTTGTTATTCCCCTCCCTCTCTTCACCCTATATCTCCTCATTTCCATCAGACAGGGTTAGGGTTAGGGTTGAACTAGTAGAGCTGCAGTTTTCAAAATCTCTACGCAAGAACTCCAAGACTTTTGATTTGCAACGTGTCCCCCACATATTCATTTTTCATATGTTCTTTTATAAACCAACATGCCAGTCAGCTATTAGAGGAAGCAATATACCTGCAAAGCTGCCCATGATTCCAAATAGTTGAGTCTTTCCATCACTTTTTTCATATCCTGCTGCAAAGCTTGAATGGTGCTCATCAACTGCAAGGTCATGTCCTTCTGGGTCAAGACATTTATCTGGCTCTCTCTGGTGGCTTCAGGGTTTTGGCTGATCTCAGGTGGGGCAGTCTGCAGGTGTATAAGATGAGATGAACCCAAAAGATCCATTGAAGCTGTAGCAAAAAAATAAAAAATGGATGGATAATGAGACCTCGCTATTTTAAATGAAGTGTGTCCCAGAATTTAAATCTGCCTGGATACCATATCTATCCTTGTGTGTCAGATTTAGATGGGAAGGCGGAGAATAAGATTTAAGGGACTTACATGGTTTCATTTGAATGCAGCATTTCTCTCTCTCTCTCTCTCTCTCTCTCTCTCTTACTTGAGCCTCTTTCCACTTGCAATATAGGGTGGATAGCCTAAATATAAGGGGTTCCAATGCATCAAAACTAATGACAAGTTCATGTATTCCACTGAAAATGGCAGAGCCAAACCTTGTTTGGAAGCTATGAAAATAAAGGAAACATTGTTCCCAGTCCCTAATGTTTTAAGCTAATCAAACAACAGGGCAATCAATAAAAACAAGGCAAAGGGAGTGACAGAAACTGAAAGGAAGAATAGTGACCAGCTTAATCTACATTGGTATGTTACCGGTAATTAATCTTCCTCAAGGTCAAGACTTGAGCTGATCAGGAGAATTCTCTAACATAACCAACGTAAGAAAGGATATCTCTGCATTATCAGTTGAACCATATGCTACACAAGGCAGCCCAATCACACTGAAGGATACCTATATTCAGGGTTTGTACATTGTGCTCCAGAAAACCACCATCTCCAGCTTCTTGAACAATGCTAAATTTCCTCCAGGAGGTAATGACTAGTGGTAGGTATCTGACTGCTACACAGTTCTGGTGTTGAGTTTACAAATGGCCTAGAGCAGATTTTGGAAGCTGGTATACAACATGTCTGTTTTGAGTAGTAATTTCTCTACTATGCTTTTCCCTAACTGGATATTGTCTAGGTGCTTTGAATGTTCTGCTGACTGAAAATTGTGGAAAGTATTGTCCTAACATATGTATGGAAGACAAGATTGGAAGATATTATTGCTACAGGAATCAGATGAGTCCAACAAGAAGTAGAATAAGAACATAGGATAAGATTATCAATCCCTGATGAGTAAAACTTATTTAGCTTTGGAATGGAATTACTGTTGCATGTTTCCCACCCTTTCTTTAAACAAAAGATCCTAGATTGGGAAGACGTATTCTCACTACATTTTTCAAATAAAATGCTCCGTGTAGTAAATCATCAAATCAGGAAGGAAAACTTGTGTATATCTGTCTATAGGAGTGATACTGAATGGAAAAGGACTTTCACATAATGGTTCATTCAACCTCCAAGCTCTGCTCTCATCATGTTTTAATACAGCTCGTGAGATTCAGTGCTAGTTCCAAATGATCTTAGCCTTGGCATAATTTTCCTCTCTTTTCCACTGATTAATGTGTAAATGGAAGTGGATAATAGATCTTGGTCATATTCCTGGTTGGCTCTGGCTGAAATACTTGGTAAAATAACTGAGCAGAATTCTACAACATCTCTCATACAGTGGAAATACAACAGAATATATATTGTGGATGTCCTTTTAGTAGTTAAAACATACATTCTCTGTCAAACTTATACATCTTACCTTTGCCTTCATTACTTCAGAATGAAAGCAAATTAATTCTTTTTCAGACCTGTTTGCACTCGTGGAATGAAACATAGGATTTTGTTGCCAAATGCATGAGCCACAACACCTATAGGCATGTCCTAGACCTGTCTCTGTGCTTTCTTTCTGAAGCAAAAGATTACCGTAGGTGTCCCTTCTATTTATCTGCCTTCTCCAGCTGAGGATACTCTAAAACTTACATCCTGTTTTCTCTGTAGCTTGATTCCTGGGAGGGTTGCTCAAGGGAAAGCTTTGTTTGGCTGATAGCCTTCTGGCCTATGGAGAAAGAAAAAGTAAAAACTAGACTTTTAGAATCAGTTTTTTTGCCACTTTAATTACTACAGTGTTCCCCTCTCCCAATTAAAATTAAAATGAAGATTAATTGTTAGGAAATTACCTAGTTTTCTGCTGGAAACCTTACAAAATGCCTTAAGGGATTACAAATGTTATTCTGTGGAGAGGAAAGTCATAATATAGTCCTAGAGCTACTGTATCTGGAGTAGGGGGCTTGAGAGGCCAAGTGTTCAAGTGGGACGATTGGCCCTCCTTAGCAATGCTGTAGAGATAACAAACTTGTAACCCAGTTTTTTTAATGACAGAACACTAAAAGCCAAACATGAGATGCCTTTTATCTCCCTATTGTTATTTCTAATAGGTTTTCAAATTTTACTTCTCACAATTTATATATGTGTGAATAAGTGAAAATTAAACAACCAAGTGGTTCTGTCTCAGTCCATTTGCTCAGATCTTGCAAGCCTTAATGTACTAAAAAACAAACAAACCACCTTTGATACTGTTGCACATTTTATCTTACCTAAACTCATGTATCTAGAAAGGAACTTTGCTTTAGTTTGATTAAACAGCTCAAATTACACAAGTCACTCATTACATGTCCTTAAAAGATGGATCTTTAGATAAACATGGTTTAGGACCATGGGCTGATTAAATGTCTTTTAAAAGAATCTGATCACAGCAAAATTAGTTCTGTGATATAATTGATTAGATATAGCAAAACTGACAATGGGACAGCAGAAGATAATTTATTGCAACCTCCCTAAACAATTAAATTTGTCAGTGTAGGATCAGGATACTCTACTCAGAGGACTCTTCCTCATGGTTTCCTAACTCTGCTACAGCCCTGGCTCAGTGACCATTTTTATGCTGTGTCTTCATAATCTTTATTTCCTCCACACCAACAGCTTAAAGTTGCCTTTAATTGTTCCAGTTTTAAAATATTTTTTCCTCTTTTGCTGACACAATTTTTGCTGTGGATATGATCCATCAGTGATGTGATTACTGGTGCAGTCAGGAGTGGGATCTGCACAGTTTCTACTGCCTTCTTTAGGTTCATGGAGGTATATCCACTTCCTTCTTGCCCCTGGGCATTACTCTCCAAAGCCATTCTTACTTGGGCTGCAGGAGGGTCTGGACACACAGAGGCCTTTGCCCATGTAATGCCTGCTGGGGGCTCTCTGAAGCACTTGTGAAGTCTTACAGAGATTCCTGGTACGTACAAGTTTATAAACACAAGTTTAATATTCTTCTGGAAGAGGGATAGACTTGTTTTTTTAAGCTAAGGCTTGTCAGAACACTAGTTCTGTGCTGCAGAGTGGTTAAACTAGGAAAGAGTTGGGTTCTGCTAATAATGCTTCAACAAGTGAAGCATTATAAGTTCACTCCTAGCAAAAGGTAATTTTGGTGTTGTGGTAGTGCCATTTTACCCACTGAATAGGCCACTGCTAGGTGCTGCTGGCCATGGCCACTTGATGGCAGCAGTAGCTGAGATGGAGTTTGCTTATTATTGATGGCTCCTTCCTGTTTTATCTGTGGCTTCTCTCCACTCCTGTAATTTGGCAGCTGAGTTATTTTTGACATGGGTTTAGCATTCTTTCAGAAAAGTGCTAGACCTGTGTTTAGAAACACACGAATGGACAAGCAGCATGGACCATCTCTGTGCCTGAGCTGTTTACTTATTTATTTATCAAATTTATACAGTTGCCCATCTCATGAGAATGCTTGGTGGGAGGGGAAACAAAACAGAAGAATCCACCAAGTGCGTTTTAAAAAATTGGCTTTACATTCAAACATCCAGAATACCACCAACTACCAACCACTACCTTTGTTACTGAAGCAGAATAGCGATCAACAGTAAGGACAACACAATTTACGATGGCATACTTTTCTAGCAACTTGTGTACTGGATGACAGCATTTTAGCATAGATCATTTGGCTGTGTTTAAAGGCAGAGTTTTTAAGTTAAGCCTCCTCTTTTCATTTCCATTCCTTGTATCATTTCATCACCTGATGAGGTTCCACCAGTTCTAGGCTATCACAGAACACCTCATTCTCTGAATCATTTGTCACCTGGCTGCTCTTCATAGCTTTGTTGACAAGGCCAGGTCCTGCAAGAGAAAAATGGCTCAGAATAAAAATAATAAAGTAGAATATGAAAAAACAGAGCAGATATGTATGGTTGTGAAAGTACATGTGCAAGTAATTGTATCTTACAAAATCTGAAAATCCAGATATCAGGTGTTATGTCTTTCCCTATAAATTAGGTCCAATAAGGGAGGCTTTAGTACCTTACTAAAGTTTTAAGTGTTTAAAACTGTTTTTGTGGGCATATTATTTAAATTGGCGTTGCAAAATGTCAGATCCATGAGAGTCTGGCAATTACAGTGGGTATACATTTTATAAAGAAAAATAAATCTGAATTGCATAGGTAACTTATCTGATTTACAAAAGAGAAGGAAAATAATACACAGTGGTCTGATTTGATCCAATTACTTAGATTATATACAGAACATTAAGATCCAAGAATCAAGCTGGGCATCAATAAGCCAATAGGCTGATTTCTAATTTATGACATCAGTTTTTAGAAAGTGGAAGGATGAGGAGGAAGAAGGAAAGAGCCACCTTCTTCAAATCAGCTATCTCTTGCTCACAATAAAAATATCAACAAATTTTGGCTTTGCATAAAATGAAATCCTACATTGTTATGGCTTCTCTGAAGAAAACCTGAAAGTTTAAGTTATTTGAGCAAGGCTACAAAGTTCTATCCAGAGATCCAATGTTCCATCACAATGGAACAACCAACAGCATTGGTTATTTTAAAAGACATCTTCTGAAGAAGGAAGTAATTTCACCCTCTAACTACACACTTAGTTCTTAATGACTGAATTCATAAGGAGCAGGAAGCAGGCTACCAGCTCTTCCAATTATACAAATACAATTTCCTCATAGGGGTGAATGCTTGCAGTGAAGGCAAAATCTGCCCTCTGCCTTGACATGGAGTAGCTTCACTCTATAACAATGGTCCTACAGTAAAAATGACTGCATTATTCAATATAAAGTGAAAGGAACGCACATTATCTACTGGGAATATGTGTAGTATACACAGGGTACATACATCCCCCTATTATAGCATTTTATGAGATGCACTTGCCTGCTTGCTTCCACCCTTCATATACTGGTGGATTTGGACAGATTTCAGCAAGTCCATCTAATGAACTGTTTTGCAAAGACGCAGTCTCTGAGTCTGGTTTAACTGCAAAAGAATAGAATGTTTTTCAATGTTGATCATTAAAAGTCTGGGGTGTATTAGTTTTCCCCTATCAGTACTACATCTTTGGTATTAGGGTTAGGTTTGGGATTAGGTCTAGTTTTGTTGTTAGGTCTGTAGAAATGATTCAGTAAAGTGCTTTGCTGGATCAGTACTTCAAAGCCAATAAGCTCTCCAGCTCCTTGAAAGGTTGACATGGCTGCTTTTAGGGACCTCGGCAAGGATGGATTTCAAATCTAAGCACACATGCTCAGAAACTTTAAGACAGCCTCAACACACTTGTGCCAAGTCTTTGATCATATATGATGCCTTGGAAGCTTCGAGGAACCAATCTAGTTCTTGCCAAATGATTTGCATAGCCTTGCTTCATACCAAGCTTTAATTTAATTTAAGCACAAGAGTATTATTTATTGAAGTTAATGGCCACAAGGCAAATAATATCCAAACTGGGCATGACTGTTTCCAGGTCTCTGAAATTCCAAGTCAAGCTCGTGATTTAAAATGGATGATTAGCAGAGAGGGGAGTAGTCACAGAACAGAGCAAGCAAAGAGCTCTTTAACTACCCTCACAGTATGGAACAGTTTGGACAGAAACAGCATCTTGGCTGTAAAGATCTTTTCATGTGTTCTTTAATACTTGGAAAAGAAAGTTCCTAAAAGATGGTTGGAGACTCCTATCACACTTTTCATTCAGGAGCTGGGGTTAGTATGCACAGAACTCCCTTCTCCTAATTTTCTTCTTACAATGAAGTTAAGAAATAGGTTAGGCTAAAAGAATGACAGAACCAAAATCACCTTGTGGGCTTCTATAGTTGAGTCTAATGCTTTACCCAATGTGCCACACTGGCTGCCTTATTTTAGCAGAAAAGCTTTTAGAATACATAAAAAAGACTGACTCCAGAAAAGACTATCCACTGAGCTAAATGAAGACTTTCACTCTTCCCCGAGTAATTTAAGGAAACAAAAAGGATATAACTAAAATGAGAAATTGCTTCTATGGCTCTCTTCTCAATTGTTTGGCAAAATTACAGTGGAATTTTTTAATAAACAAATGTATTTCTACCAAAAAAAGAAATTAGGCTTAGGAAAAACTGGATCTGTACTCATGGGAGACTTTTGAGATAAGCTATTTACTGGGTTTGAAGATCTTTATTTTAGTTATTTGATTTATATCCTGCCTTCAAGGAACTCAAAGTTGTAATCATCCAATTTCCCCCATAACCATCCTGTGATTTGGGTTGAGTTAGAGAAGGTGAATTGCTCAGAGACACTTGCTGAGCTACCAACAATATAAACAGAAACAATGTAGTAGCTGCCTATATATATATACAGACCAAAATAGAGGCATAGCAGGGAGCCACTCCTATGAATAGCTCAGATGGCCTGTATCACATGCCACTCAAAGAGCGCACAGTGCCAAGCCATGCAGCCTATTTGATTGGGCAGTTTTCTTGTATAAATTTTGCTAATACAACTTAGCATGGGAAAAGATCACTCCTAAGCACCTTCACAGTCCTGGCACCCTGGCAAGCTCACTATCTCACAGGTTCTTGAAAGCCAGATACGCAAACTGCTACTTTATTTTACCCACAATGTCTCCAAAGTTATTTCACTTTGGGAAATGTTACATCTTCACTTTTAATTGTCTGCTGCTACACTGCTGTATATAAACTGCCGCCAGACCCAGTGGACAGCAGAGAACCTTTTGTTAAGGACCCCCTGAATTTATCCCAAAACCAGCCTGCAGTGTTGCACAGTGAGCCATGAATTACTCATCCTATTTTACCTTGAACTATACATTAGGGAAGTCACCATTGGCTATATTCACACAACTTTTTTAAAAAACGGATTAACTACTTTTCTGGGTTCACACAATACACTGAGTCATAAGCCAAACAAGCTTGATTTATATTATTGTTCAGCTACAAAATATTAACCACGGTTAATCCTAACCAAATGTAATATTGTATGTTTTGATTGAATACCTGCTAGGTCTTTAACTAACCTGCAAAATGTGTTATAAACCCAGCCATTGAGTGGCTTTTGTTCATCACTGCAGGAAGAGGTTAAGAGTTGGGGACAGGCCAAATTTCCTTTTAAGTCAACTGATCCCAAGCTGCTCTGTAGATCTTTTGAGGGCTGCTTCCTGTGCCAAAGTCCCAAACAGGTCAAAGCAGGTTTGATTGCTCCACTCCAAACTGATTTGGAGATAGGTCAAAGTATCTAAGATTAGGGCTTGGGAGGCAACAAGAAAAAAAAACCATCTAGTTGAAACTCCCTGGCCTAGAGGACGAATGTTCCATAACCAAACGTGACTATCAAGATCTTTAAATTCCCAAGAAGAAAATACTCTGTGCACTAAATTGCATGGAAGCACCAGCAAAGTGACTTCACACAGGAGAAGCTAAGGAGCCAAGACGACGGGAGAGAGCAAGATTACTTTTAAGTTTAGGTTGTGGATCTTGAATTGTAAAGAGTATAGCTATCTAATCACAGCTGCTGGTGAAAGTATCCCAAATGCCTCCCTCTCAACCTGCTTTTGCTACCCACAAGCATACCTGATTTTTTCTTGAAGAAGGATTCGGGTGGTCTGGGCATATCATGGATCACTTCATAGAGGGGTTCAAAGTATACAAACATATCCTCCGAAGCTTTGTCCATCGGCACAGTGTTGATGACCTACCAGAAAGTCTAGAAGTGATCCCAGGTGGTACAACACCATTCCCTGGGTCCCCATGAGAGATCTGGAAGCAGTTGCAGTGATGGCATTGTTGAAACAAAGAAAGCAAGACCTGTCCTACTGGGAGGCTCCTGAGATGCCTTCTTGATTTTCATAAAAGAAGAATAGCAGGATCTCTACTTGCACGCAATAAAGGCATTCTAGCTCAGAGATGGGTACCTACCTGGGAAGTTCTCTCCCTGCTTGTTTTCCATTTAAATATTTTTAGAATTAGTTATATTTCACTAAATGTGCCAGAAGACGACTTATCTTTGAATTAGGGAAAAAGAAGCAATGGATTTTTCTAAGTAGAATGTCTTGAATGCGAAGTTAGAATGACACTCACAAAGGAGTATATATATATATATATATATATCTTTTTGCAGTTGTTCCACATCTTTTACTATAAATATGAAGATCAGAAGCTTGAAGCAGAGTGGAGGGCAGGGGAGTGAAAATGGTCAAATTATGACACAAATCTGCCTGCAATACAAATCTCCAAACTTGGATTCTGCTAATACTTTCCAATTAAGCATGTAAACATTAGTATGCACCTGTGTTTCTCCGAGAATAAGACTGGGTCTTATTTTCTTTTGGGGTCCAAAATAAGCACTAGGGCTTATTTTTTTGGGGGGGTGTCTTATTTTTTTCCATGTATGAGAGGCCCACTACTTCTGCTTGCTCGTGGCGGGGCAGGAGGTCATGTGGCGCACCAGTGCTACTGCTGTGAGGTGGGGGGGTGGAGCTACCCCACAGGCCCCGCACTGGCTTACTTCAGGACCCCTACAGCCAGGCCACCCATGCCCCAACATCTGCCTCGCCTTGCGGCTGCGGCACCAGCACACCGCTTGGCTCCTGTTCTATTGCGGATACAAGCAAGCAGAAGAAGTGGGCCGGCGGCCACATGGGCTCCTGCTGCACATGGCTGTCAGTGCTGCCGCCACGAGGCAGGTGTCGTGCATGGATGGCCTGGCTGTGAAGGCCCTGATGTAAGCCGGTGCGGGGTACGAGGGGCAGCTCCCCCTTCCCCTGCCTTGCCTCCTAGCTGCAGCACCGCGAGCAACCAAATGGAATGGTGGGCTGGCGGCTGCACAGACTTTTAAGTAGTGCTTATTTGGGGTAGGGCTTATATTAGGTGCACATATAAAAAACATGCTAGGGCTTATTTGCAGAATAGGTTTTATTTTCGGGGAAACAGGGTAATAGCTATTATGATATAATAATTAGCATGTTTGTAGCTAGTATATAGTTAGAGCATTACCAAATAAAATATATCATATAAACTTAGTTGTATGAATTTTAAGTCCTTAAACATAAATTCAAGCTGAGTTTCCTGTCGTTTCTTTCTTGTCTTCTCTCCTTTGCATCTTTTAGCAGCCCACTTACAGTGACACTCCT
The DNA here is from genome assembly GCA_003457575.1 of Thermophis baileyi. Taxonomy (NCBI): domain Eukaryota; kingdom Metazoa; phylum Chordata; class Lepidosauria; order Squamata; family Dipsadidae; genus Thermophis; species Thermophis baileyi. The sequence continues at coordinate 35,936 of QLTV01001344.1, read as the reverse complement.
CACTATAAGGAGTTCCCACAACAACCTCATCCAAATCCCAACCAACCAACATTAATATTTTGCACCATTTACCTTCTGGGCTGCCTTCTTCATTTCCATAATATAAGCAGCCATGGCTTCCTCTTTGGTCATCTTTCCCAAGCTTTTCCAGGCATCCCTGCCAAAACCCCAAAATATCTGTAATCTTGGGGAAGAGCTTCATTAAAAAAAAAACCACTGCCATAGGTTGAACTAGTTTGAAATTCAGGATCTCTCATAATGGTTCTTTCTTAAGGATTTCGTATGTGTGAGCACTAGGGATAATCACTCAAGGATGACTGGCTATCAGTTTGTGTATGCTATGAATCATATTTTCTTTATTTCAATTTCATGAATACTTTAAAATATTTACAGTCCAGTTTGAACATTTCAAGCAGAGGACACTATTTACAACAAATATAAAATTTTAAAAACGGATTGGCTCTGCAAGCAGTTCTAATTGAGGTAACTCCACTGACACTGATATGATTTAGATTAATAATGGATCTACATCAAGAATAATTAAGCCTGGATCCAATTCAGTTAAAAAATAGCAAGTGACTGATAAAAATAACAAAATTATAGAATTTATAAGAGAAACTCCAAAAAAAGCCTTGTAGCTCTTCTAGTGTGTAGTCAAAAATCAGTGGTGTTCGGGAGGCAGTGTCAAAATAGGCAAGATGACAGTTGCCACCTTGGGAATATATGTGCCAATGTATATGTGCCAATGTCAAAGGGGTGGGACTTTTAGGGTGATGTCATCCCCATCTATTTTGTCCTGTTCTGTAGATAATGCTGTTCCAAATGGACAGCTGCAAAGAAAGCCCTGTTTCTTGTTGTCATAATTCTAATTTCTGGGGGGAGAAACTGGAAACGTCGCGGCGAGACTGTCTGGAAATAGCGGGCTCTGATGAGCCCAGCGAAATTCCAGGCTGACAAGCCACTGTCGGGGGGTCTTCAGACCGGATCTGTCCTGTAGGGACAGAGACAAAGGAGAGGCACCTCGGAAGACCAAGAGTGGTAGGCAAGTCCCTTGGAGGTCGGAGGAAAAGCTCTTTGAACCGGCAGCGGGGGCGGTGGCCATGGCGGCCATCAAAGCTGGGGCAACCGGAATAAGCTTTGTGCAGGAGCGGTGAATTGAGTGGAGTATCGACATCAGGTGAGTGATTGGCCAACATATATTCAAGAAAAAAATCTGTTTAAAGAACTTTGAAGTCATCCCAGTGAAGAATTAGCAACTAATTTGGCGGGGGGGGGGGGGGAAAATAAAAGGAACGGAAGTTTAAACACAAGCCTAAAATGGAGGCTGAGATTATCAAAGCATTTTGAGAAGGAACCCGAAAGAAAGCAGTTGTTTAAGAAGACTGGAAGTAATATTAAATTTGGAGTATTGAAAGAAGAACAAAGAAAAGTGTAAAATAAGGTTTAAAATGTGGATTTATATTGAAAGTTTTTATTTTCGCTATTTTGTCGATTGGAGTTGTGGAGTGGAGACACCTACTGGCAGGAAAAAAAATTGCAACGAATAACTTGGGAGCTGTAAGATTACTTTTGTTTTCCACATAGTGTCCTTGGATTATAAGCTGTGAGAAGTTTCAAGGAGGTCTTGTTTGCTTTTTAGAGGTTTGATCCCGGCAACAGGTGGTGGATTTACAGAACCTTAAATTGAAGTTGGAATATCGTGGAAATAACAACATGTCCTAGGAAGTAATTGAAATGATTAATGAACTGAAAGAAATGGTTAAAATGATACGTGGACTATTTAAGCTTGATGAATCAGAAAATATACTGGAATACACCCAAGTGAATAAAGAAACCACGAAAAAGAAGCAAAGACTTGCAGGAAAAAAATTGCAATGAATAACTTGGGAGCTGTAAGATTACTTTTGTTTTCCACATAGTGTCCTTGGATTATAAGCTGTGAGAAGTTTCAAAAGGTTAATGATTACACTGGGGCTAGCAGTGGTGAAAATGGAAAGGGAGGAAAGAAGCGAAGAAGAAAAGAAAAGGGGAAGAAAGTAGGCTCAAAAGGGATAAATGAATATACTGGGTGTGATAGTGGGGAAATGAAGAAGAGGGAAAAGGGAAAAGAGAAGGGATTAGATGGGATCTTACGGCAGAAGAAAAGATATAACAATTATAAAATTTAAAAAAAGAAAGGAAAGATAAGAGAATGTGAGGATGAGAGGGATACACTAAGAAGTGGAATCTATGGGAGACTAAATGAAAATGGTTAAAGGAATAACTAAAGAAAAAAATGGGAAATATGTATAAGTAGATTGTGTTAAGATTAATATGTGTAGTTGTAGTATTTGACTATGATGATATGATGAATGACATGGAAAAAGGAAAAGAAAAGTAGTATATATTTAAAATTGTTTGAATAGTAAATATTAATGATTGTAATAAAGTAAGCTAGTGGAAGTAATATCTATAGGCAGAACCTATATATATTTAGATTAATATTAGTGAATGGAATAGGTGGTTGATTGGTTATTAGATGATGTTGGATAGTTGAAGAAGGAAAGGTGTATAAGAAAATATGAGGATAAAAGTTTAAGATGATTAACATGTGTAACTGTAATATTGGAATAAGAAGATGATATAATGAATGAAATGGAAGGGGGAAAATGTTTGATATATATACTGTATATATATATGTGGGAGCAATATTTGGATGAATGTATTATAAGATGATGAAGGTAGGTGAAAAAGGACATGTAAAAATTAAGTTTAAAGAAACTTATTATTTATGAAGTTAAATGGAAAAGGTATTGAAAAGTAAATGGAATTTTATTTTATTATAATAAATGAGAAATTAGGAATTAAGATGGGAAGGACTGCTTTAACTAGACAAGGGAATAAGAAAGTTTTGGGGTAAGGACAAATGGTAATATTGTTTAAACGTTAGAAAAGAAGTAGGAGGTAAATAGAATTAAAAAACATAGAGAAAGAATATTATGGCAGAAATGGGAAATATATAAAAATTGTGTATGGGGATGTTATAAGCTGTATAAAATTTTGACTCGAGTGATACTCTGTTCAGAGAAAAATATATTGTTTGTATGTCTGTATATATGTTAAAAAATTTAATTTTTTTTTAAAAAAAAATATTAATTCTAATTTCTTTACAGAGGGTGAAACAAAACAGGACAAAAGCACTTTTTCACTCTCCAAATCTATAGGACTTTATAGATCAAAAGTAGCAGTTTTGTACTGGACTAGTATTCAGTGCAATTGAACAATATTAATTGTGTAAGCTTATGTATGTCCATTAGTTCTCAGATATTGTGCCTGCTCTAGCATTGAAATAGCATCAGAGGCTGGATTCTAACAAAATCTCTTAGCTCAAAACAAACCTCAGAAAAGACAATGTTTCATTTGGAACTGGGAGAATTTGTCACTGGCTTTCTTACCATTTATATCTGCCAATAGGATCCCAAAATCCTGGCCTTGGGATCTTGCATTGACCCATTGTTGCTTGCTTGTAGTAACCATAAAAACGTAGCATTTCTTCATATGAAGGGCGATAGGAAACTGAGGAAATTGAGAACATGTTCAGGACCATACATGGAAAGAAGTATTTGATGGCAGGATTTCATTTTTAAGGTTCCCAATTGGAACCACTGGCTGAAGGGGAGAGGCACCTCTAAGGGGAGTAAAGAGTCATTCTAATGTAGAGTCTATTTGGGGGAAGAAATCTGAGGTCAAACCCATTAGGTCTATACCTGCCCATTCCCAAGGAAAAGTAATAGTCTGGCGAGATTTTTGTAATAGATGAACAATAAAATATCTATCAGTTATTTGCGTTGCTTGTGCCTGACACCAATCTGTCTCCAGCCATAGTGCAATACCGGAAATAAAACAATTGAATCTAAGTTCACATAATTTTTTTCTTTAGGGCATTTCATAAGGATGCAATAGGTGTCAATAAATACATAAATCCAGTGGTTTTCAGCCTAGTCACTTAAGCTTAATCAGAAGTTGCTATGCAGTTGCTCCTTTTGAATATTAACCAATAGTCAGTATTGTTTAAATTCTTCTACCAGGCCTCTGCCAAGTTGAGTGCTATATGAAAAAAACTGTAGAATTCTGCATCAAGACATACTGCTCAAACTGGGGAAAATATCTGGTTTAACTTTTTTTTTTGAATTTAGTAATCTGGCTTCTTATTCTTTATGGCTGTTCAGAGAAGCCTGATGACTTTTGCGTTTGGTGTCAGCCCTTATAGGTGAGCTAAGTAACCTGAGAGGATCCCCAAAGGGATTCTTACCATTCCTGGGCAAGCCTTGAATGACCTGGACAGCTGCTTCAAACTGTGTCTGGCAATTCGCTTCTTCCGTCTTCAACCCCATTGGTACCTAGTCAGATTTTTAAAAAGAGGTTGAAATTTGGAGTGTGCAGACTCCAGGGGAAAACGGTATAGAGATGAGTGAAGTGGTAGAAAGAAGATGAGTGGTAGAAAGGAGTGGTAGAAAGAAGGATTTTTCTTCCAATGTTTTTCTCAGTGACTTATGAGTTACAGCAAGAACCTGTTAGAGAGCTGTGCTTGCCCCAAGATCCTGTTCAGGGGTGGGTTCCTACCGGTTCGGACCGGTTCACCCGAACCGGGGGCGACCCGCTAGTGACATCATCCAAACCGGATCGGTGGTTGCCGGTCCGTGGGGGCTGCCATCTTTTTTTTTTAAATTTTTTCCAATTTTTTTTTTTTTTTTTTTTTGAATATT
>QLTV01001344.1:0-28812 GCA_003457575.1 Thermophis baileyi | reverse complement strand
AGACTGAGCAGGCTACGCGGGAGAAGAGTGCCCCACCCATCTTCACAAGGCACACCTGGGGAATGAGCAGGGATGAAATGCTCCTGGTTCGCTCGTACCTGTCGGTCACCGTAGAGCCGGTCACCAAGGTAGCGCGAGGCGCCGCCCACCCACCCGGATGCCACTATTTGGTTTCTTTTACCCTCTGCGCATGCGCAAAGCGTTCTGCGCATGCGCAGAGGGTAAAAGAACCCAAATGGTGGCGTCTGGGTGGGTGGGCGAAGTCTCCCGCTTCCCTCGCTATCAGCTGTCCGGCGACCCGCAGCATGGCCGAACCAGGAGCATTTCACCACTGCAGTGACGGTGGCACCAAGATGGCGGGCTAACGCGCACGGCGACCCCTGTGAAATGGTCGTTCGACCCCCAAAGGGGTCGCGACCCACAGGTTGAGAACCGCTGTTCTAGATCTTAGGCGGGGAGAGATTCTCTTAAGAATCTTCCCCATGTGCCACTTTCTCTGATTGAGCACTGACACCATACTCAAAAGCAACCAGGCACATTTTCTTCTGGCTTAGGTGAGCAAAGCTCCAGTTTCATGATCTGTGGCGCTTTGCAGGGCTTGAGAATCAGTTGATTCACTGATGGAATTTTAGCTTCACTTTGCTTCATTGACACGCCTGAACTTAGCGCTTATTTTCCCAGTCAGCCTTAAGAGCAACTCTTATCTAATCAGTTTCAAGACTTTATATTGCAATCTACAAATAAAGCTTTCGGGAAGCATGCCCAGGCAGGCAGGCATGCAAAACTAGTGTCATATCATCATCATCATAACTTTCAGTTGAAATTCAAAAGCAAAAATGATTAGGTCTTGACAGCCAGGTAGCTTTGCTTTACAGATAGTCCTTGATTTATGACCAAAATGGAAACCAAAATTTCTGTTGCTAAAGTGAGGCAATTGTTAAGTGAATTTTGCCTCATTTTGTGACCTTTCTTGGCACAGTTGTTAAGTGAATTACTCCAGTTAAATTAGTAACATGGCTGTTAAGTGAGTCTGGCTTCCCATTGACTTTGCTTATCAGAAGGTTGAAAAAGGTGATCAAATGACTCTGGGACACTACAGCTGTCATAAATATGAATCAGTTGCCAATTGTCTGAATTTTGATCACGTGACCATGGGGATGCTGTAACGGTCATAAGTGTGAAAAACAGTAATCAGTCACTTTTTTCAGCATTGTTGTAACTTTGAACAGTCATTAAATGAATTGTTATAAGTTGAGAATTATCTGTAGTATCCAGAGTTCAGATTTTTTTTGCAAAAACAAACAAATCTAAGACTATATCTTGAAAACAAATGGGGTGGATGGTGATAGCCATTTTTTCCTACCTTTTATTTATTCTATTAGTCTAGGTAGTACTGCTCCTGAGCAAGTGCAACATTGAAGGAATGAAACTTATGCACTCTTCTATTGGCTGAAGCACTGATTGGCCCATGTTGTTTCTTGCTTGGCCTAAGTTTTCAAAGACTGAAAGAATGAAGATGACCATAGCCGGTTTCACAATATTTTAGCTTTTCTCAAAACTTGGCAACATTAAGATGTGTGGACTTGAACTACCAGAATTCCCCAGTCAGTTGAAATCTACATTTCCTATCGTTGCCAAGGTTTAAAAAACATTGCTTTAGAGGAATTGCATGTAAATGGCCCTCTGTGAGCTTCTGCTCCTGCCAGAATCCTCTTATCCCATCACACACAATGCAATGTGACAAACGTGTTAAGGCTTTGACATAGGAAATCTAGGATAGAGTATAGGGTGGAGGCTCTAAATACTGGAAGCCAGCATTTAGAAAGATAAGAACTTTTTAACTTTTTTAACTTTTATTTGCATTTCTATGCCGCCCAACTCCCTAGGGACTCTGGGCGGCTTACAGCAAATATAAAAAACTTATTAAAATATAAAAAGCTTATTAAAAAGATACATAATAAAAACATTTAAAAACAATTAAAAACCCATACACACCTTTTCATGGCCGGATCTCGCCAAATTGCAGAAGCGAGATCAACGGCCCCAAGCCTGCCGGAACAGCCAGGTCTTCCCCGCTTTCCGGAAGGCCAACAGGGTGGGGATAGTCCGGATCTCAGGCGGTACCAGCACTGTTTAGCTGACGGGACCTGGAGGAGCCCAACCCTGTGGGATCTCACCGGTCGCTGGGAGCTATGTGGCAGGAGGCGGTCTCGAAGATAACCTGGCCCTGAGCCATGCAGGGCTTTAAAGTTAATAACCAACACCTTGAATTGTGCCCAGAGACCAATAGGGAGCCAGTGTAGCTCGCAGAGAATTGGTGTAATATGGGTGTACCTAGGTGCACCCACGACAGCTCGCGCAGCCGCATTCTGGACCAACTGTAGTCTCTGAACACTCTTCAAGGGTAGCCCCATGTAGAGCGCGTTGCAATAATCTAACCGTGAGGTGACAACTTCCCAGATCAGATCAAAACCCTTTCAAGTCCCAGATTGTGTTTCTTTAATTGACCAACCAAATACCAGCTGAAAAACAAACAAAAGGGGCAGGTGTGTAATAGCTTGTTTCACATCCCCCAGCCACTGGCAATGGGACACAGCCTGTCTTTTACTGAATGTGATATTTAATCACATTGCTAAAGAGCTACTGACCATTGTCTGCCATAAATTTTTCTGCAGGTAATCCTGATGTTTACATTAAGAGTACCTACTCCATTGATGACAAGAGATGCCATTTCCTCAACTAGATCACTCAGACAATGCCACTGGAGTATTACATTCAGTCATATTCTATGCCAAGCACTGCAGTCACATGACATGATTTCTGTTTTCAGAGCTAAGATGATGCCCCTTGTTTGCCTTATCAATGCAACCCATGCTCCAGTGCTTCAGGTATTAACTTTGACATCCTCTTCCATCTTTCTTTTGTAAGACATTCCCAACCTCCTGATACAATGCTGACTGAAATGCTTTTTTATCTAACTCAGATGAACATCTGTAGCAACTATAAGTGTTGTCTCCCCAAGCATTCCAAAACAAGGATCTGATTTCCTATTCCCATTCCTCCCAAATGCCAATTTATTCAGCAACGTTTACTATTCCTGTGATAATTTCAGATGATGCCTCTGCATTTTAAAACCTAAGCATTCCTATGTGAATCCTGAACACAAATTTCCACCGCCCTCTCCTGATCCTTGTGCATCGGCAGGCCTGCAGACACGTTTTGTAACTGCATTTCATGATTTCTTTGTTTCTGGGTCAACGTGGAAGCCCGGGTCTTTACTTCCGTCTTTCTTGGCCTGCCGCAAAGATTATTGCCGAAAGGACATGGCTTACCGTAAGGACTATATCTCCGGCATCTAATGTCCGTCAGGTGAACCTAAATCCGCTGCTCAGCGATGATCCCCTTTTTTCCTTTCAACAATTATGACATGGATATCCCTTCACCAGCCCTACCTCGTACTCGGCTGCACAAAGTGCTGTGCTCACTTCCCTCTGTGCCTGCACATCGCGTTTGTCAACTTCTTGTTCATTGCAACAGCAGCTGTTTCAATTTTGACCTTCTGAGTCCCGCCCATAATCGTCCGTATCACGGTGAAGCGAGATTCAGCAAATCATTGCACAGCCGAGAAGGTTACGCCTATCACCTCGGCCAATCAACAGAAGCAGATTCCCCCGTCTTGATGCTACGGGTCTCTCTTTATTATCTTGTGCGTCGCCGTGTGTTTTGTTTCGCGCCTCCATAAGTTTACCTGTAAAATGTGCCTGCCAGCGCCTCCTCCTGGGAAAGAGCTTCTTTTTCTCCGTTTAATGAGTCAGTTCTTGGGTTCATTCGAAATGCACACATGCAGATGTGGTTTCCTGAATGTTTCTTGTAAACTATATAATTGCCAACCTCCTGAATTACTTGTAAGATAAAGGTGTACGGAGTTTCTTCAGCACTTGTCAATGTGAGTTGAAAAAACTTATCAGAAGAGCCTGAAAGTCACAGAAAGAGAGTGTAAAAATAACATGGAATCACTATTCATCTTATTTATTCATTTGAATGAAAAGTGTTGGTTTCTTTTGCTTAGCAAAAAAAAGCATGGTGGAAGTGGTGGATATATTGTTGTAACTTTATGCTGAATACCAAGCAAATATATTTGTATATTATGTCAGATAAAATAGAAACAATTGAACTTTGGGGCCACCTTATCTTGGCTGTAAAATTTCAGAAGACTACTAAATGGCAGAGAAGGACTAGTGTTCTGTATCCTTTTTCCACCATCTGTAGTTTTGCAACCTTGCAATGGCAGCTGTATTAAAAATTTTAACTGCATAGTATCTTTATTAGTAACTGGGCAAGAGTATCAATGAGGATACTTAAAAGGAAGTACAAAGTCAAGAGAGAGACTGTGTGAGCTATTGCCCAGAAACTACACTGTATTGGCTCTGATTTTATTACCTTTGAAAGATACGCATTGAAGATACAACATAGAAATCATGGAACAGAAACCCATGGACTTCTCAGTGCCAGTTTTTAAAAACATTTTTATGTTTTAGCTGATTGTATTTTAGTTTTTTAAATGATTTTAAATGATTTTTCATCTTTTATTAACCCAGACGTGATTGATTAATCAACCGTATGTGACCGTATGATTAATCAACCGTATCCAAGCCTAGATAAATGGAGAGGGTTAGGGAAAGCAATGGTGAATTATCCTGGTAAAAAAAAAAAAATCACTAGAACACTTTATGGCAATACCTCAACATGACTCAGATGTGGACAGCACTCAAGATACTGGAAAAGAGCAAGGGTTAGCTTTTAGTAGTCAGGGTTTCTATGAAGTTGTTGGAGGAAAACCTTTGGGAGCACCCCTTTGGCGCTCAGGATAAAAGAGGTTGCCTACACTATACAAAGTTATATCAAATTGGAACATGGAATGTTAGAGACATGTCCCTTGGGTAACTCAAAATTGTAAAAAGAGAAATGATTTGAGCTAACATAGACATCCTTGGCATCAGTGAGTTACACTGGACAGGCAGTGGAGAATTCAAATCACACAATTGTATGGTTTATTTTTCTGGAAACAATATCAGATGAAAAGGAGTTTCATTCTGCGTAAGCAACAAGTGGCTAAATATGTTCACAGAGCATACAGTGCAGGGGTGAAATTCAGCAGGTTCTGACAGGTTCTGGACAACCGGTAGTGGAAATTTTGAGTAATTCGGAGAACCGGCAAATGCCACCTCTGGCTGGTCCCAGAGTGGGGTGGGAATGGAGATTTTTCAGTATCCTTCCCCTGCCATGCCCACCAAGCCACGCCCACAGAACCGGTAGGGAAAAATTTTGAATTTCACCCTTGATACAGTGATAGCATAATATTTATCCAAATTCAAAACAAAACACTCAACATCAACATACTACAAATCTACACCCCAACTGTAGACTCAGATGATGATGAAATAGAACATTTTTATAATGAGCTTCAATGTGCTCTCAAGCAAATAACAAAAAAGGATTTTTTAATATATATTATGGGCGATTTCAATGCAAAGGTAGACCAAGGAGAAGTTACAAGAATAGTAGACAAGTTTGGGCTAGGCTAGGTGAACAGAATGAAACTGGTGATCGCCTAGTGCAGCTGTCAGGAAAATCATCTCAGCATAATGAACACACCAGGGGTGGGTTCCACTTACCTTCCCTATCGGTTCACATCACGACGGAAGTGCGCCTACGTCACATTGGGGAAATGACCCTCTGCGCATGCGCAGAGGGTTCTTTGCCAGCCACAGCGACCAGAGGACTGGTTCGGGGGCATGGACAGCCAGCCATCGCTGCCGGTTCGGCGAGTGGGTGCAAATTTCCACCACTGGTAAGGGCGAACCGGTCCGAACCGGCAGCAACCCACCACTGGAACACATGATTTATACAACACAAGTGAGGCTTAAACACATGGACAGCACCAAATGGACAATATTGAAATCAGATAGATTATATTTTATGCCAAGAACACTGGAAAGATTCAGTTAAGACACTTTCCTGGTGTTAATTGTAGCTCAGACCATCAGCTATTAGTGGCTAAAATGAAGCTCAAACTGTGCAAAGTGAAAAAAGGTAGTATCCCCCCAAAATCCCATTCTCACATTTCCCACCACTGCCACTGTTGCTTCTGTGCTGAGCTCTGGGCCATTTAGAGTTTGGACCGTTTGGTGGTAGTGGTGGCGAGGGAGTGGATGGGGAATATGTGGCGGGGTCTTCCCATTTTCACCTCCCCCAAGGGAAGCCCCTACCTGCCACCTCCTCCCCACTGCCTGTCCTGCCCACTACCGCCACCGCCGAATGCTCAGAACGCCAAACAGCCTGGAGCTTGGCATGGAGGCAATGGTGATGGTGGTGAGGGATGTGAGAATAGAAAGCCCCCAGCTGCCATCTCCTTATTAAGACGAGTGCCGGTTAACATCATCACTGCCCTGTGTCAAGAGATATGGACTACATGTCAAGGGCCTCAGGCCTGGAAAAGATCTTTTTTATCCCATTAGTAAAGAAAGTCAATGGCAGAAACTTCTCCAATTATCGCATGATTGCACTGATTTCTCATGCAAGCAAGATTCTATTAAAAGTTGTTAAACAGAGGCCACAGAATGCCATCAATCAAGAGTTACCTGATGCATAAGCTGGCTTTAGAAAGGAGTGCAGCACTCGAGATCACATTGCTAATATTAGATAGATTATGGAAAAAACTCATGAATATCAGAAGGATCTTTATATATGCTTTATTGATTACAGAAAAGCTTTTGACTGTGTAGAATACAATAGACTATGGGCGGCTTTACATGATCTTGGTGTCCCAACCCACTTGATAAGACTCATCCCATCATTGTACGCTGATCAGGAGGCAACAGTGAGAACACTTTATGGTGACAGATTGATTCAGAATCACTGAAGGAGCTAGACAGGGATGTATTTTATCACCTTTTTTGCTCAATCTGTATGTTGAAGAAACAGACAGTTCCAGAAATTAGATCTGGAACTGTCTGATGTTGGAGTGAAGTTTGGGGGAAGAAGCATAAATAATTTGAGGTACACAGATGATACCTCTTCAAGACCTCTTCAACCTCAATTTTTTTTACTGTATAAAAACAAATATTTATGCAATCTAAACAATATTTTTCTAAAGACTCATGCATGTTATTGGAATGTTTCTCAGAAAGCAATAAAAAATTTAATGACTACTTCCACAGGCAAATAATTGAAATATAAATCTATTATTTCACATTAAGTCAGGGGTGAAATTCAAAAATTTTCCCTACCGGTTCTGTGGGCGTGGCTTGGTGGGCATGGCAGGGGAAGGATACTGCAAAATCTCCATTCCCTCCCCTGGGGGAAGGATACTGCAAAATCCCCATTCCCTCTCCACTCCTGGGGGAAGGATATTGCAAAATCTCCATTCCCATCCCACTCTGGGGCCAGCCAGAGGTGGTATTTGCCGGGTCTCCGAACTACTCAAAATTTCCACTACCGGTTCTCCAGAACATGTCAGAACCTGCTGAATTTCACCCCTGCATTAAGTGCAAATAAATAGTCAGAAAAATAAATAAGCAGGGGGTGTGCTACTGTTTTGTGGGGAACACCAGCCAACATATTTTTAAAAAATTGGTTAAAAAATGAATGGGTGTTGAACAAGTGTTGATTGGATACAGTTACGATAAAAAAAAGTGTACTGGGGTGACATCTGATTTTAAATTGATATAATTTCTTCATATCCTGCCATGTAATATATTCACCATACTACTTAAATACAGAGGCAATATTGAAAATACTGTATGGATTGTTGCCTCGTTTCCTTCCCTATTGTGAAACACTTTGTTTATCCATTCAATAACTTATTGTCTATTGTACAGATGTTCTGGCATATATTGTCATATTACGTTTCTTATTGTGGCAGTGGCATGACCTGTACAGTCAAAGAAGACAAAAAAGCAAATTCTCTTTTGCTCTTTTCATTAACTATAGGTATATTATACTAACTGTCTTATTTTGTGCCTCTCAATCTTTTCTGAAACCGGTGTTGTGCATTTGGAATTGCATTTTATATATATGTCATATTGTGTGAAGAAATAATGCAGTTTGGTATATTCTTAAATACTCCTATGTTGATATAGATCAGCGGTTCTCAACCTGTGGGTCGCGACCCCTTTGGGGGTCGAACGACCATTTCACAGGGGTTGCCGCGCGCGTTAGCCCGCCATCTTGGTGCCACCGTCACTCATCATATAGATCAGCGGTTCTTTCACAGGGGTCGCCTAAACGCGCGCTAGCCAGCCATCTTGGTGCCACGCCCCCTTTGTCACCTCATCACATGCGGGGAGGGGGTGGGGCGGGAGTCACGGCAGCAGGGCAGCACGGCATTAGAAAGGTTGAGAACCACTGATATAGATGTACTGTATACAGGGTATTCCAAAAATCAGGTCTTGTAGACATTTACTGTATTATATAAATTACATTAAATGTTCAAATTGGCTGGCTGTCATCTAAACACTTTTTTTACTCATTTGACTCATGATATTTGAACATTCTAGAGTTAGCAATAGCAATAGCACTTAGACTTATATACCGCTTCATAGTGCTTTACAGCCCTCTCTAAGCGGTTTACAGAGTTAGCATATTGCCCCCAACAATCTGGGTCCTCATTTTACCCACCTCGGAAGGATGGAAGGCTGAGTCAACCTTGAGCCTGGTGAGATTTGAACCACCGAACTGCAGCTAGCAGTCAGCTGAAGTAGCCTGCAGTGCTGCACTCTAACCACTGCGCCACCTCGGCTCTTTAATATCATATCAATGAGTGCAATATCATTTTCACTGAAAAAAAGCAATAAAACTTTTGATATACCCTACATATATTCATACATATATAACATTCTTTTCCAGTCAGATGAAGTCTTCTTCTATATTTGTTGACATAGAGTTTTTAATCCATAGATTGCTTCTTCTTGTGAAGCTTCTGTTATAAGGAATATCTTTCTGGGTTTGGTTGCAAGTGGGGAAAAAGACACTGGATTCATGGAAGTTGCTTGGAAAGAAGGTTTAATGGTGGACAGGAGCACATGGCATGAGTTCCTCAGCAGAAAAGGTGGATCACATGCTTCCAGATGTTGGGTGAAGAGAAAAAAAGGGCTGAGATGCTGAGAGTGCCCCGGTTTTATGCTCTCTATTGGGCCCCACCTTAAGAGTTTCCTGTTCCTGTGTAAGAAATGTATCCTGATTGGCTGTCAGGCTCCCATGGGGCCATGCAGGGGCAACTCTGTAGGCTGTCCTGAATACCAAGCTAGTTTGAGTGCTGGCCGATGCGATCTTCCCAGGTGCCATGTGGTAAGATGGGCAGAGGGCTAATCCTATCTTTGTTATGTAGAATAGGGGGCTGTCAGACTCCCAGGGGGCTATGCAGGGGCAACTATGTAGGCTGTCCTGAGTACCAAGCTAGTTTGAGTGCTGGCTGATGCAATCTTCCCAGGTGCCATGTGGTAAGATGGGCAGAGGGCTAATCCTATCTTTGTTATGTAGAATAGACTGCCCATTGACAAAGGTGGGGGGGATGAGTGAGTTTGCTCTGGTCTTAATGGTCCATTGACAAAGGTGGGGGCTACTAAGAGTGAGTCTGTTTTCTGCCTAAAAACATGTTTCTCCAGGGATAGTCTATATAATATTCTGCCTTTTTAATATTTCCTAGGATATTTCATTTTTCTAGGAGAGGGGTGGGTGCTAACTTCCTACACTTCAAAGTGGCATTTCATCTGTGCCTGCTGCTTTCCTACATGGCTGTTGATTTATTGCCTTTTATATCTCTTTTTTTCTATTGTAACTGGCTCCTTAATACTATTTTCCTACAAATGTTTCTGTCATTCTATAATTCTGCTTGTAAATGGTTGCAAAATATTTTTCTTTTTTTTTTAAAAGTATAACTTTTATTGAAATCTTTAAAAAATAAGATTAAAAACTAGTGCAAACTAATGTAAAGTAAAGATAGAAAAAAAGAGAAAGCAAAAAGAGCCAGTTGGTCTAGTGGTCAGGTACCAGGCTAGACAGCAGGAAACTGTGAGTTCAAATGCTACCTTAGCCATGAAAACCAACTGGATGACTTTGGGTCAATCACTCTCTCTCAACCCAATTCACCTCACAGGGGGGTTGTTGTGAGGAAAAATAGTAGGAGAAAGAAGTGTTCTTTATCACCTGGAGTTATTTGTAAAAATAATAAAGGCAAGATATATATAAGTTGAGGAAAAGAAAAAAAGAAACAAAGGATTGGCTTTCTATATTCTTTATAGCAGTTATAAGCACAAATTTCCATTTTCTTATAACACTTCCCTCTCTTAGAACTCTTATATTATTTCTTTTGGATAATTTTGTTTTTTCTGACCTTCCTAAAATATATTTTAACTTCTTATGTTATTATTTTCCTCTCTTTGTTGATATTCTTGATTGAGATATTTGGTCTTGTGATCTTGATTGAGATATTTGGTCTTCTTACTTGACAGGGAAAACTGTGTTCATTGTCTGCATCCTTCTAAATGTCCAAAATTCTCATTCTTTGTTTTTCCATGACTATTATAATAAATTGTTCTGAAAGCCAGATAAATATGGATCACAACTGGGAGATAAATGCATTTGGCCTCAAGATGGTGCTGCTTCCCTGTATGGACAAAATCCATTTGTAAAATAGAGAGTGCCAAGGCACATGAATGAAAATCTTAACTTTGTCTGAATGTGTGCTGGACTCAGTGGAATTCAACATCTGTACTTGGAATCAACCTTAAAAATGGAATCCCTCATGTGTTTGCATTGCATTTGGATGGGAGCTGTAGAAGTTTGTACAATTAAATACTGTGAAACCTCTTCTGATTATATTCATTTAGAGTGTGCTGGAAGAAATGGATTTTTATTCCTTTAAAAGGTGAAATAATGGATAGAACCTCTCCTCAAGTGACTCAGTTAGCTCTTTCTGATTTGGGAGTCCTCATTTTTGCCCTGTATAGTGTTGCTAAGTGTGACAGTTCTCTTGTCTTTTCCTCGTACCTGTGGTTGGATTTATGCTGCCTAGTAGTATATAAGCCATGATTTATTGTATTTTACATAGTCGCCCAACATATTGTATCATACGTTAATTTTATTGGTTGCCATCAGCCAATATTCCAAGCCACAAAGTAAGCAACCTTGGTGCAATATTTTTCAAATTGGAAACCCACGCATCTTAAAGTTACAAAGTTCGAAAAACACTGGTTTAATATGTAGTGGGAATCCAATCCATGTACTATATGAGTCTTTTCGAATGTGTCACTCAAATAAGAAAAGTTTACTCCATGAACTATATTTTTTGTTGTTGTTGTAAACAGTGCCATCTTTTTAAACCACACCTCCCTTTCTTCCAGGCCTGTGCTAAGGCCTTATTTTCCATATCAATGGAAGGGATGTTGTTTTATGAAGAGGAAAGTTCGTTGAAGTGGAAACGCGGTAAGTGGGGACCATCCTGCAGTTTACAGTACTTCTGGAGTAATCCCCCGACTCCATTTTATAAATATAATGCAAAAATAGCAAATGTTGTAGTAGGGTGCAAATCAACCAGAAATTGTTTATTTTTTTTTTCCTTCCCCGAAGTTGCCCTCCCTGCTCCTCGAAATTCGAGAGGGCTATTCCTTGGGATGATGTCGGGGCGCGCACCATCTATCTTCCCAGCCGCTAAGGAAGGCTGTGAGTCGGCGCGCGGATCCTCCAGCCAGACAGCCGAAGGGCGGGAAAGAGTTAAACCTCTCGCCTCAGCTGTAATTTGAGAATTCCTGGCAAGCTCTGCTTCTCCAATCTGCGCGCGGCAGCGGCGAGTCACAAAGGAGGCTGGACAAGCAGAACTTCAATCTAGAGGGTAGGGCTGCCCCGCAAGTGGGGCGACAAGACGATAAAAGGGCTTCCTCAAGCCCCAAACCGGAGGATAGGGGAGCCAGTAAGCTCAGCCATGTTTTGCGGAAAATGGAAAAAGTCCCGCTTGGAAAGTTGTCACCACCAGCAGCAGCTTTCTGCCCATCATCATGGAGGAACTGCCAAATCCTCGGGGCACCGCACGTTCAAAAAATTGGGTAAGTGAAGTGCCTGGCAAGCCGGGTAGCCCCGGAGCGAGGAAAAGGCGTGCCGCGCCTTACAAGACCTTTCCTAGTTATTTTACTGGGTTCAGAATGCAGCGCTGATTAAAGTTAGGGCTCAGCTCTGGCATCTTTTCATCTTTGCCGGAGCAAAGTATGTCAGCCTAGAATAGAAGAGGACCTCTGAGCGGCTGCAGAGTGCATTTCCCTGTCAGCCAAATAACTCCCGAGTTCGAGGGGACTAAGAGTTGATACATTTATTATGTAAAAGTGCGGACATAAAAATATTTTGTTTTTCTCTTGAAGTGTTTACAGTTATTTTTTTTAACTTAAACCGTTTGTCTAATTGAATAACTTATTCCTATACAAATCCTTATTTATTTAGCATATAGCATACTAATTTCCATTTTTTGAGACTCCAGGAAAATATGTGAATCAGAAGGAATTGACAGTGAGAACAACTGGATGACTTGATCTGTTTTTTTTTTGGTTTTGAAACTTGAAATTAAAGAAGCGTAACAACTTGATCTTGAGTCAAAAGATAGAAAAACATATTTTAAGAACCATGAGCAATCTTTTCTCGCTTAGTAGGGTGATAGGAGTGAAAAGAGAATAGTTATTTTGTATTATCAACTGAGTAAAATAATTCTTGACCTTCGGGTTAGGGTTAGGGTTAGGGTTAACAATGAAACTATGTAAAAGGTGAGACTAAATTAGTTCATTAAAACTGTGATAAACCCCTTTAAACTATAATATAATGAATCTGTTCAAAACATATGCATTTAAACATACCTCTGATGTTTATATGATTCTTAACTTGCTCTGTTATTTCAGTTTTGTATCCATCCAATATATTCTGAATATGATTAAGTTTTTATGCCTTTTTCTTTCTTGCACTGATCCTTCAAAAAGTATATAGTAGACTGTTCCTGGAGAAGAGGTTTTATTTGCAGATTTATTATCTTTATTCAGGGAATCTTGAGATATTTATCTCAAATAGATATTTGAATAGGGAAATATTTAAATTTCCTAAGAAAATACATAAACCTGCATCAGGTTGTTTTTATTGCAGGAAGGCGGGGTCATTTAAAACTAATAGCTGTCAAAGGTCCACTCTGGAAACTAATTGCTGTTCCAGGAATTTAGCTTTAAACTATGGAAAATAATTAATAGTGGAGTGTTGTTGTTTTTTGTGGTGCATTATCTCAGCAAACATGTATATTCTAATTGTAATGCCTATAATTTATTGGACACTAAATTATGTCATATTTACTAGTAAGTAATCAGAGTACATAGAACTTTGATTGATTGCAAATTTCCTTTCAGAAGGAATGGATGTAGGAGTTGTAATTTTCAGAAAATATTTGTGCATAAAATTAAATATTGTATCAAATACTAAGCTAAGAAAGTAGTTTTATAATTTGCAGTGAAAAGTTTTTTGTCTCCTAATAGCTCTCCTTAATAAAAGGGTACATTAACAATAAACATTGTAATTCCAAGTTAAGTATATAACTCCTTATAGCTCTCCTTAATAAAAGGGTACATTAACAATAAACATTGTAATTCCAAGTTAAGTATATAACTTACAGGCAGCGGTGGGTTGCTCCCGGTTCGGCCCGGTTCTTAGAACCGGTAGCGGCAGTGGCGGGAGGCTCCGCCCACCCACCCAGGACGCTTCTGCGCATGCGCAGAAGCGCGCGCAAGTGCGTGCACAAACCAGTAGTAAAGGGTTTTAGAACCCACTACTGCTTACAGGGATAAAGAACTAATTTCTATGGGCAGATATTTCATGCCAGACATTGTGGGAACTGTTTAAACTATTCATTTATGAATTACCTATCCATTTAAAAGATGCTCAAGATGATGTGCAATAAGGTTGACTTTGCCTTCCAATATTCAGAATTATATTTTTTCTCAGAAATAGTGCTCTTGAGAATAATGGAGGTAGTAAAATGAATATAATAAAGCCACCACTCTGTATTAGAATGATTTTTTAAATATTTATTATAAAATTTCTCTTAGAATTAATATATTGGAGCACAAAACTAAAGAGGTGTGACATTTAATTAAAAGAAAGCTGGTTTAAGTCACTTTCTGTGAAATATGAATGAAATGCATCTATTAAACAGTAATGCGTTAAACAGCTTTAAAATCTTGCATCTTTTATTATAGCATTCCTCAACTTGATACCATGTAGGTGAATTGGGACAAGCGCTTCCAAAAAATTCCCAGGCAAAAGGTATACAGCATATACTGTACCAACGAAATTGCTATTTTAGCACTTGTAGAAGCAACAGGTTGGGAAAGAATGGAGTAATGCAATATGGTCCTATTTCCTACAAGGGGAAGAACTCTGCACTAACTGAAGCTTTTGTTTATCAAGTTTATGTTCAGTTATTATATATACACACACAAATGCATGTACACGAACAGTACGCTATTAATTGGAATTATATCCCACCTTTGTGTCTATCTGACAATCAAGGTGATTTACAGGAATTAAAATGATAAAATATCAGAATGAAATAAGTTTAGAATTAAATAATTAAATTATTTTTAAAGAGAAACCTTTTCTACTAAAGATGAAAAGCGTCATGGAAAAGAAAGGTTTTCACATTTTCCTAAATTATGGAAGAGTGGGGGCCAAAATACTCCTCTGGAAAAGTTGTAGGTCATGGGAGTGGGGGGAGACTTGCTCCTGTGTACCATATATAGGCAGTGGAACTTTGAAGTACAATACAACAATACTAAAACATGTCTAACAAATAACAGTACTTAAAATGGTAAAATAAACAGCAAACTGTTAGCTCAGCTGATAAAAAATATAAGTTCTACATTTACTCAAAAATCAAATGAAAATATTGAAAATATTAGAGTTTAAACTTCACCTTTAATATCTGCTATTTAATGGATGCTACAGAGCTGCCACACACTTTCCCTGGGAAAGGGGTATTGCAAAGCTAAAAAAACATTTCTTTTCTAATTGCTATTGTCTGCACATAAGAGCCAATTTGATCTGGTGGTTAAGGTACCAGGCTAGAAACCAGGAAACTGAGTTCTGGTCCCACCTTATGCATGAAAGCTGGCTGGGTGACTCCAGTCACTCTTTGTCAGCACAACCTACCTCACAGGATGCTTGTGGGGAAAATAAGTGGAGGAAGGAGTATTAGGTACATTTGTTACCTTGCGTTATTTGTAACAAATAATAAAGGTGGGATTTTAAAAATCTAATAAATAGCAACGATAATCAGAGGAATCCCAGAGTGAACTCTGCAATGGCAAACTTTGTGGACAAGTTTTGTGTTAAATGTCTATGGAGATTCTCAGTCATCCAGGCCATGGTTGTCCCAAAGATGCTTTTTCAAAAGACAACTGGACTTTCTGGTTTTTCTTTGAAGACTCAAAAGACAACTGGACTTTCTGGTTTTTCTTTGAAGACGTTTCGCTTCTCATCCAAGAAGCTTCAGCTCTGAGCTGAAGAAGTTTCTTGGATGAGAAGTGAAACGTCTTCAAAGAAAAACCAGAAAATCCAGCTGTCTCTTGAAAAAGCACCTTTGGGACAAGTTTTATGTTACTCCAGGATGGCTCTTTAAAGTTGTAATAATAATAGGACCTGCAGATTTCAAAATTAGATTTGTTCTATAATGTTGCTATATTGAGATTTGAGATGGGTACCACTTCCTTGAGTCTATTGATATAGACATATTCATGCTAAACAATATACTAAGACAAAAAGAAGGTGTTGGCAGTATGTGATTCTCTAGAAACCAATGTAGCAGGCTGTGGGAAATAGGTCATCATGTAAATCATAATGAGGTTTACTTATTTGATCAGAATACCTTACATAATTATGGAATTGTGTTTTACTAACCACTATTTAGCATGCTGAATGAACTCAGGCAGGGTCTTCAGGTTACCATCTTGCTGTATTATGTATGGAGAAAATTGGATTTAAGGAATATATACGTAATGGCATATATGCAGAAATGTGTTGAATGGAGCCTGCAAGAATCCTTTGTTAAATGCTGAGGATGATTGGAGATCTTGTTAAAAAAAATTAGCTTGATAAACTTTAATGTGTGACCATAGATGGTGACAAGCTAATGCAATGAGAAGCACTGAGGAGAGATCAGCTGACAGTGACCTAGTTGTGATAAGGCAGGCAGTGTAAGAATAAGTTGTGTAAGTTCAATTCCGCATAAGGGAGGCTGGGTAGAAGAGCGCTTAAGGAAGACTCGAGAGAGGATGGTTTTTGCTTTTTTACCTGGTGGAATTTTATGTCTCTCAACAAATTGCTTCCAGATAGAGCAGGGGTTCTCAAACTTTTTAAACAGGGGGCCAATTCACGGTCCCTCAGACTGTTGGGGGGCTGGACTGGCTGGGTGGGCGTGGCTAGGTTGTCGTGACTGGGTGGGTGTGGCTAGGTCATCATGTGACTGGGTGGGCATGGCCAATTTAGCAGTCCATTTTGCCAATTTAGCAGTCCATTAAACAGCAGCCCCCTATTTTATTCTTCTTTTTAATACTGCATGAAGTTTTTGCTCTAGGTTGTTGTTGTTTTTTTACCAGGGGGGAGAGGTTGGCAATGCCTGGAAGGAAAGGCATGCTTTCCACAGGTCTCATGGCCATATTTAAAGGGCCAGCTAATGTCATTGGTGTTGGGAGATTCATTGGTGAGGTGATAGTGACTGGATGTGCGATGTTCACTGGTGCAGTAACTGGAGTTGGTAAATTGACAGGTGTGGTGAGTATTAACGGAGAAGTCATGGCCTAAGCTCATTGGGCTGGAGATGTTAACCATGCTCAAAACATTAGCTGGGCTTCTCATATTCATTGCAGCAGCCACAGTGCACGGAGCTGCTCCTTCAGTACTCGCCCCCCCCAATTGTCAGCAGCTGCTCCACTTTCTCCGGGGAAGCAGCCGCATCCCGAGCGTGTCCTTTCGCAGCCCCTTCATGGGTCCCCCACTTGTTCTGCCCCCCAGGCCAACGCCCCCTGCCCTGCCTTACCTGCCTCCAGGGCTTGTGCCAGGATGGCCAGGCCCATCATGCCGGTGGTGCCAAAGATGGCGATTTTCATGCAGGCTGCAACAGCTGGGCCTCTGATCATGCAGCTTCCCTTCATGCCATCGCCGTTACCTCCTCGCTGCTCCAGCCCAGGGCCAAAGCAAGCCCTTCCGCCTGGAGCTCAACTAGGGGATGTAGGGCCAGTGGAAGGCAGCGCTTTGCCACTTCTGTTCCCCCGGCAGACAGAGCGCCCGTGAGCCGCAGCCAAGGTCAGTTGTTCTGGGTCACAGCAGAATGAGCAACCGAAGCCTGCCTCCTCTGCCGGCACGCATGCCTCCCTCCCCTCCCCCGGTTCCCGGAAGAGCTGCTCGCTGGCCCTGGGCGCCCGAGGGAAGCGCCGGGTGGCCATTTCAAAAGGGGAGGAAGCAGTTTATGCGGTAGGCAAGCCAAGATACAGTCTGAGCCTCTTTGGAGCGCCTCCTTGGGAATTACTGCCCAGCCCAGGTGTTTGGAAAAACAGGACACTGCGGAAAGGGGAAGGGGAGAGGAGGAGGAGGGGCATTACCCGGAGGCCAGCCGGCAGATATAAGCTGCAAGGCTCTGCCGTAGTTCTTTCGGGCAAGCCGTCCCCGCGCGGCTCTCTGGTCCCTGCCCAAACTGGCCCGGAAGTGGCATGTCATCTTGCACCCATCCTTGGCCTCCTCCTGCCCAGCCGCCGGCTTCTTGACGCGAACAGAGGCTGCTGGTTGGAGCGAGGGGAACAGCAGTGCTGGGCTCCCGAGGCTGTGAGTGCCAAGGCATAGCTAGAATTGGAAGAAAAGGCTGCGTGGCTGTGGCAAAAAGAACTGGAGCAACGCCCGGCAGCTTAGATGAGAAGGCGCAAGCGAGGAGGTGGTTGCTCTCATCGGTAACTGAGCCCACCATGGCAATTTGCGCCTTACTCCAATTGGGGCAATGTGGTTGGGGCAGTCTCATGGTCCTGCGAGGGCCGGATTAATTGCTTCGGTGGGCCGTATCCAGTCCGCGGGCCGTAGTTTGAGGACCCCTGAGATAGAAGAACAAGATGCCTGTTTTTATGAATTGGCAGCACCTTTCTGCATCCATCCCCCTACTCCAGTGATTCTCAATCTCATCAACTTTAAATTGGGTGGACTTTCAACTCCCAGAATTCTCCAGCCAGCATGTGGAAATCCGTGGCAGGAAAATTGGAGTCTACCCATCTTAAAGTTGCTGAGGTTGAGAAACACTGCTCTACTCACTAGGGTGGGACTGAGCAACATTTGAATCGGGTTGTAAATTTCCCACAGTCAGAGAACAACAACATGATTGTGAGCTGGGTGGTTGCAACACAGAGGACAGATGGAGAGGCTTCTCCAAATTGGTAAATAAATGGTCACTTACAGAGGGCAAGAAGAAAAATTAGATGTAAGGCGAAAGGATGGAACGTTGTTTATATTTGTAGAGGTGTTTTTGGATTATAGCTTCTTCAAGTTATCTGCAGTTCTTATGAACTTGACCTAAGTGATTCATTCTAGTCTCTTGGATGAACTTCTACTTCCTTCTGACTTCTACTCTCATTAACCTTGTTGGCCTTCTGGTAAGGACTGATGAGAGTTGGGGTTTCAGCAACATTTTTACATTTGCCACCCTTGTATTGGGGAATCTTCTACTCCTGCTACTTAATATGTCCTTTGTAAAAGGAAGGAGGGAAATATTAATTTACATCCAAACTACATCACACTGAAAAACCCTTAGGATGAAGCTTCCTCCTTATATTGCAAGGGCTTTGTCAAGGCTAAAAGCAGTATGAATGCACAACTTGTGTTCTCATTCAATGCTTTTTCTTTTAAACAATTATATATACTTACATGCCATTGTCTTAAAGATAAAAGTAAAGTTTTTTCCATTGGAACTTTCTTTTAGAATTTTAAAAATCCAATCTTTATTATTTTTGTCATCTCAAGGTGACAAATATGTCTAATAGTCCTTCCTCCTACTATTCCCCCCCCCACAAGAACAACCCTGTGAAGTGACTTCTGCTGAGAGAGAATGAGTAGCCCTAAATCATCCAACCAGTTTTCATGCCTAATGCAGGACTAGAACTCAGAGTCTTCTGGTTTCTAACTGGTGCCTATACCAAAGTACTTGGTGACTTATAACAATGTTATGCAATTTATTGGCCTCTCTAAGGAAGTGGTTTGTCATTGCCTATTTCTGGGATGCTTACACATTCCCACTTTAACCTTCTGTCTCTGTCTTACATCCAAAGATAAACCAGGGCTAAACTCTTATTGAATTTCAAGCCTAGTCAAGACTTGTCAAATGTAGCTCCTCACTTCACTGTTAGACAGAACGACAAAGTTATAATCTGTAACTGAAAGTGTTCCTCTATACACATGCACAAGAGAATTTATGTGCAGATTTCCTAATAGCATGAGTGAAAAATGTGAAGCCTAGGGTTTTTCAAACCTACTTGCCAAATGTGTTGTTGTGCCATCTCCTGATGTGCTGCAAAATCTGGTGTGACCCTTGAACAAATGGAAGTTTTTCACCCTTCTCTTACATGACTTGAAATCATTAGAAAGATGGGATATGAAAGGATCATATTCTGTAATGTGAGTACTCCTCTTTCCCACAAGTCTTCATATGAGATCATATGAAGGTTTTCTCTTTAATATTAAAAACAATTCTACAATGGCTAGATTTCAATGTTTGACTCTTAAGAAATTTTAGTAGCCTGATTTGCAACTCAGCAAATAGAATCAGTGGCTTCTTAGTTTCTTGTCAGACTGCTAGATTTGTGAGAAGCTTGCTGAATATAGAAACATACAAAACTCAAAATCTTTCTAGTCCAGTGTTTCTCAAACTTAGATAAATTATCCAAGATTGTGCAAGAATGGTTATTTTGTGGCTAAAGACACACAAATCCATTACTCAATCAAAACAGGAGCATGTAAATTGACTTTACATGTTTTACCTACATTGGGTAAAAATGAGTTTCTGATAAAGGGTTTTGGGTTATAGAGGAAAAAGTTTGAGAAGCTGTTATCCCTTTGTTTCCAAATATAACCAATATATTCAAAATATAAAACATTTTGAATGCAAAACATTTAATGCTGATCTGATCTTGTCAAACTGGAGGCAGATCACTTAAACTTGACACAGGACCATTAGAAGATCTGAACACTTTTGGTATGGTCAGAAGCCATTAAAACCCTATCATAAAGGTCAGACCAACATGTATTCCTCAGGATACAATTGGTTTGAAAGTGAAACTTTTTGCACACTGCTGCTGTGAGAAAGCCTATGAACAGAATTTAAAGGCAGAATACAGTGCTGGATAAACACGAAGAAACACAGAAACATTCTCATGTATCATTAATAGTACAATTTTATGACTCTTTACATAAGTAAAGCTCTTTTGTGTAGGTACTAAATAGTAGCTGATAACTACAGGCAAAGACTTGCATGAATAAAAAGCATCCAAGTCTTTTGTTTAAAGCAAGAAATCAAACTTTCCTAAAGAATCTTTATTTACAAGGAGCACTTGAGGTTTCTTATAGAAATTTGTAGCCGAAGGTTTGGACAATAGGATTCTACTTGAAAACTTTTTCTTTCATTAAAATAGTGCTTGTTGGACAGAGAAAAATTGTCCTCTACAAATGTTCTTGGTCTAATGCCTCTTTGGTTTATAATAAATCATGTGTATATAATAAATTCAGTGTACAAATTATATTTAGTATGTATAGTTAGCCAAGAGAATTGGTGAAAGTATTTAGTATGCATAGTTAGCCAAGAGAATTGGTGAAAGATTGTCCAATTCTAACATGAATACTAGGAATGTATCCAGATATCAAACACTTAATGCTACCAATAAAAATCCTATATCTCTCAATTTTTGTTTTGTTTTGTGGAAAGTGAAAACATGAAAAAAAAAACTGAGGGAAAATATGGGTGGGCTACATATGGAAAATGACACTATCAGGGCTTCTAATGAAATTACAGGATTGGGATTCAAATGATAGCATAACCAGTGTCTCCATGATTCAAAGCGCTGCTTGGAAATGAATTTACGGTGTACGTATGTTAGACAAGAAACTTTATTTCAGTCTTGATTAAAATTCAAGGTATTTGTAGAGTAAGAGATGTTTATTAAAAGTGTAAGTAGTATAGAATAGTTACAGAAGGAACGAATAATTATGGGTTTTAAGATAGATTTGAGAATAGGTAACCCTCTTTCAAAGTTTAAAACAACTTGGTCTTCCAAGTGCACAAGAATAAAATGTTTACAGTGTAGGAAGTTAGCACCTACCCCCTCCTAGAGGAATAAAATATTTTAGGAAATATTAAAAAGGCAGAATATTATATAGAATATCTCTGGCTGAGAAATGGAGAAATGGCAGAATATATATATATATATATATACCGTATATATATATAGATAAGACAGGGGCTTATATTTTTTTGACCCCCCAAATATGGCCTCGGCCTTATTATCGGGGGGGGGCTTATTATTTTTGGGGTGCCGTAGGCGGCGAGCGGGGGGCTGCATGGCCCATCGCCGCTGCCTCGCCCCCAGGACAGCCTACAGAGTTGCCCCTGCATGGCCCCATGGGAGTCTGACAGCTAATCAGGATACATTTCTTACACAGGAACAGGAAACTCTTAAGGCGGGGCCCAACAGAGAGTATAAAAAACTCAGGGACTCTCAGCAAGCCCCTTCTCTTCTCTTCTTCAGCATCTTGAAACATGTGATCACCTTTTCTCCAGGACCTCAGACCATGTGGTCCTGCTGTCCACCATTAAACCATCTTTCCAAGCAGTCCCATGCTTCCTGTGTCTTTTTCCCCACTTGGAACTGAACCCAGGAGGATATTCCTTACAACAACAGTCAGAAAGCAGCAAATGCTCTACTGTATGGTGGTGATGGAAATTATAGTCCAAGCTGATAGATGGGTGAAAACTGCCTTCAGAAAAAGAGTTGCTGTTTGTATGCTACCCTTTAAACTATAGTAAGGATTTTTGGATTAACCCAGCCACCTGCTACATAGGAGAAAGATAATCCCTACACACACTTTTACCTATCTAAATTGGGAACTTTTTGAATTTCATTCCCTCTGTGGAAAACAATCCCCAGGTGTATCACTCTGAACAAAATTCTGTTGGGATGCAACATATACCATCCAATAACAATACTGAGCACCAGCAGCCCTGTTAGACTAAATGAGAAAACCCTTTTTCCTCTCTCCACTATGCTACAACTGGGGCTGGACACAGATGTTATTTAAAAGATCTTCATTTCCCAGGACAAACCATTTTAAAAAATTTAGCTACTGTTCTTAAGAGGAGAGAAAGGAAGAAAGGAAAGAAAGAAAGAAAGAGAGAAAGAGAAAGAAAAGAAAGAAAGAAAGAAAGAAAGAAAGAAAGAAAGAAAGAAAGAAAGAAGAAAGAAAGAGCAGGGAAAGGGAAGATAGATTGTATGTATCTTTCATATTGTTTATATGCTTGAATGTAGCATTACATCCTCCGCTTCTTCATTATCTGCATTTATAGATTTTCAAAATGTTTCCCCGAATGATTTTGCATCTATTGTTTTCTGAGGTTTTTTTTTTTTTTTTTTTTTGCTATGACCCCCTAGTTTATGCAGGGAATACCTTTTATGGTAATATTTGGTCTTTGTTTGCACTGGGTCAGCAAACATTGAATGTCATCCAAACATTTAAAAAGTTTCCATGATGCCAGTTAGATCTAAAAGTTTGATAATTCTATTAGTTAAAATATCCATAGAGTACCAAGGTAGGCCCGGTGTGTATTTAGATACTTCTGCTGATACACCAAGGGATTAAAAGGCTATTGTTGCCAGTATAGACAAGCCTGAACTTGTTTTATTTGTTATTGTACCAATCCTAGTTTTAGGACTACAGCTATACAGCTATGTATGTTGTCTCAAGTCTTGAAATATTAGTCTCCATGGAGCTGCACAAAGCTGAATTCCATGCTGCCTCATATCAACATTGTGTTAGGAAATGCACTTAATGGACAGGTAGAAAGTGCACTATACAGGTAGCCTTCGACTTACAACAGTTCATTTAGTGAACTAAAAAAGTGACTTATGACCATTTTTCACACTTACAACTTTTGCAGTATACTCATGACCATATGATCAAAATTCGGATGCTTGGCAGCTGGTTCATATTTATGACTGTTGCTATGTCCCGATGTCATGTGACCACCTTTTGCGACCTTCTGACAAGCAAAGTCAATGGGGGAAGCCAGATTCACTTAACAACTGTGGCAAGAAAGATCATAAAATGGGGCAAAATTCATTTAACAAATGTCTCACTTAACAACAGAAATTTTGGGCTCAACTACGGTTGTAAGTCAAAGACTACCTATATATCTTCTACATGACATGACTAAAATGAGAGTGACTATGAGAAAGGACTCCTGGTCCAGAAAAGGGTGCAATTGACACACCAGATGAATCTGTATAAAGTCCCTCCTGGCCACAGCTGCTACCTGCTCTTTGAGTAGAAACTGTAAATCTATCAAAAAACCCAATCCCATTTAGCACTAAAGAAGGAAAGTTCCTGGCACTGGAAAAAATCACAAAGCCAGTCAAGCTTTTAAATTTAAGTTTTAACTCCTTTCTATACATATCCCTACAGTATCCAGGCACTGGATGAGAGTCTGAAAGCATTGACCAGGAGTTAAGACATATGGCTGAGTAATCTAAGATCTGCTGAATTTTCTGATGCTGGCCTTGAGGCAGTTTCCTGTTCTCTAGACAAAAATGGGAATCCCCAATTCCTGATTCCATTCAGTCATGCGTATTTACTTAAGAAAATTTATATGGCTGCCCAACTCACTCTCAGTGACTCTGGGCAGCTTACAAAGATAAAACCCCAATACAAAAACCAATTAAACCCTCCCCCCACCCTTAGTAAGAACAATCCATTTGATAGGCCCTATATCACTCTGGAGTCCCTAGCTCAGTGATGGCTAACCTTTTTGCCGCCGCGTGCCAAAAGCGGGGGGAGCGCGCAGGGGGGGGTTACGTGCGCATGTGCCCACACCCATAATTCAATGTGCCCCTTCCCCATGCATGCGCGACCCCCCCATGCTACTCCCGCTTTTGGCACGCGATGGCACGGTGGGCCCATTCTTCGCCCTCCCCAGGCTCCAGAGGCTTTCTAGGAGCCTGGGGAGGGCGAAAATGGCCTTCCCCACCCCCTCAGAGGCCGTATGGAGGCCGGAAACAGCCCATTTCCCAACTTCCGGTGGGACTGGAAGGCCTGTTTTTCACTTTCCCCAGGCTCCAGAGGCTTTCTAGGAGCCTGGGGAGGGCGAAAACGGCCTCCCCCCCCGAGGCCCTCCGGAGGCCAGAAACACCCTCCCAGAGCCTCCGCGCGAGCTCTTTACTTACCTCAAAACTGGAGACTCCTGGGAGGGGAGGGGGCGTGGCCAGCCAAAAATCAGCTGGCCAGCGCGTGCATGCGTGCTGGAGCTGATCTACGGCAATGGCTCCCATGCCGGCAGATATGGCTCCGCGTGCTACCAGTGGCACGCGTGCCATAGGTTCGCCATCACGGCCCTAGCCCGTTAGCAGAACCATGTCTTCAGGACCTTGCAAAAGAGTATTAAAATGGGGGCCAGCCTTATCTTTGCAGGGATGTTCCACAGGGAGGGAGTCATCACAGAGAAAGCCCTCCTAGGTACCGCTTAATGGACCACCTTAGGAGACCGGACCCATAGTATTCCCTGCCTCATCTGAGAGACGAGTAGGGCATAGATAATTGTGAACAGGGATTATTGGTCTAGGAAAGGTCATATAATCCATAGTTGTGCAAAGGCCTTCCTGCCCATGACTGCCACCTGCTCCTCAAGCAGGAGTTGAGTCCAGAAGACTCCCCAGATTACTGGGTCTGTCTGGGGCAGTGCCACCCTATCCAAGACCAGAGATGGCAGTTCTCCCTGGACCAAAAAACCCTAAAGCCATTCTGTCTTGCCAGGGTTCAGTTTCACCTGTTGCTTCTTAACTAGCCCTTAATGGCTTCCAGGCACTGTGAGAAGAAGCTCATGGCATCACTTAACTCATCATGGTCTGAGACATACAGCTGGATGTCAACAAGACTTTGATGATATCTTAGCCTTTGGTGGCAGATGATCTCATTCAATGGCTTCATGTATACCTTAACAGAAGCGAAGAAAGTACCAAGCCCTGTGGGACTCTGCAAAGCAGGGGATGAAAGCTGGACCTGTCACTTGCTTTATCAAACTGAATTAGCAGGTATTTATAAAGTTTAATTGTGGGCATTTTTTTTTTGTCTCCTGGTATGACAGAAAATATGACAACTGAGCAATATTTGGCTCTAGACTTCCATGCTGGTAAAACAAATAGAAAAATGTGGGAAACCACATCGTTTACATTACCTGAGTGAAGAAAGCATAGACATTCATTTGGATTAACAACATTTTTGGGGTTGTTAAATTCCATCACAATTCTTACTCATGTGTCTTTGTACAAAGATAGTCTAGCGATAGCCTGTGTGACATATTCACCTACTGTTTTACAGATAAGATAGAACTAGAGATCATCTTGATAACTATGCTGAAAGCAGATATTTTAACAGCTCTGAAGTCAGCAAAACCATTCCTCTGGAAATATGTGTTCTTTCATTCAATACATAGATTTCTCGTTTTTTGTCTTAACAAGATGGCATACCCTGGAATATCTAGATAAAGCATATATGATGAGATAGAGTTCTCCAAAGCTCCAAATGCCAATATTGTGAGTAGTATTATATACTAGAAGAGTGGCATGAACTATTTAATTAAGGTAAATTCAGATTGTCCAGTTCTTGTCTTGGTTCCATCCACAAAAAGATCAAGTATATTTTCATCTCCTTAACTTGATGATTGTATAACTGCTATAAATAAGATAACTTTCACATATCAACTTCCGTAATTGGAATTTAGATGAACGTGAACATCTTCCATGTCATAATCAAGCCTTCTAACCAGTGGTGAAATCCTACCAATAGGCCCGGTTCAGGCGTACCGGTAGCGGCGGCCACCAGTGGTTCGGAGAACCGGTAGTGGTGGCAGCGCGACGCTCCGCCCACCCGCCCGGACGTTTTCTTGTTTTTAACCCTCTGCACATGCGCAAAACCTTCTGCGCATGCACAGAGCGTGAAAAAGCGCATGCGATGGTGGCGCACGCATAAAGCGCATGCTTCCGAACCGGTAGGGAAGGTAAGTAGATTTCACTGCTGCTTCTAACAAATGGCTTACAAGGAAATAATTCCAATTTGCTTGTTAGAATGATAAGCTTTAAAAATCAAATTTAAGTCTGCAGTCATCAAGATTTTATTATAATAATTTAAAACTGAACTTGTGATTTTGGTGAAATGTTGGGCCATTTCGCTTCAGTTGAACTACTGGAAGGTAGAACTCAACATTTCCCTTCAAGAAGGAATTAGTATTTTTCCAGTTTCTTTTTCAGAGATTCACTAACAGTGCTGCCTTATGTAACATGGCAAGGGTGTGTGTGCATGTGTGTATATGTATATTGATTGCAGGGCTTCCTTGAAAAATACTCACAGACACACACAGATATTCACACATAACACATTCTCAGGGAAGCCTGTAGTTTAATTTATTTGTTCTGTGACTGACTGCCTTCTGCTGGACTATCAGAATGAGATGCATAACCAAATTATGACTTACAAGGTAGCTTCCTGACAAGGTTATTAAATATTGACTGTTTAAATGTTGCTGTTTCCCAATCTATTGGTATTACAGAAACTGGAAATAACAAATCTGAAAAGGGCCTTAAGCGAATCTGGTGTGTGTGTATGTACTGCTATTATGCCCTGCTATTCTGAATGCTACCCAGTTTTTGTGTCCAGTGTGGGCACCATGGAGCACATTATTTGCAGAAGAAAGCTCTTCTTCTTTTACTCCATGAAGAGCAGCTTTCCGATTGGCTTTTTAAAAGTTGCTTGCATCATGCCAAAAAAAGGTTAAGAGAAAAATGGCATCTGTTCCTTCATACTGTGCTAAAAATTCTGGCAAGGTACGCAACTATCTCATTTGGATGTGAAATAAACTTATTTCATTATTCTATGAGACGCCACTAGTGCTCTGCTTTTGAAGTCACAAATTAAGACTTTAACGTCTTCATTAAAATGAAAAGAAAAAGAAAAATAACTAAACTGAGTCACAAAGGGAACACTCTTCTTTAACAAGACTATCTGTTTGAGAACAAAAGCTTGAATGAATATGTGTTCTGGAATAAGAGTAGTGGCGCCTTTGCAACAATTAATTATTCTAATTGCAATCTATTATGCTTTGGGCAGATTCCATGTTGAATAGATGCCCAATTCTGGGCATTGCACTTTAAGGAGTAACAGCTAAAACTCCATGCTTCTGTGATTTTACCGATAATTGTGCCCCAAAGTAGGGGCACAAATAACCCCAAAGTATTATTGTATTCCTCCATGACCAGACAACAGAGGCTGCCTCTGTCTCTTTTCAAATGTGTGCTGTGCCATGTTTATAAATCCGATTTTGAATTGTCTGACACTCAAGCCAAATGGGTACAAGAATGTGCAGAGCCTTTTAAAATGTGCAGTATTGGGGACATGACCTTTGGCAACACCATGTGGATGATAAATAAGAGTCAGAATTTTCAGCTCTGAAAGGCTGAGATTCATCCGTATTTAAAAGGGGGGGGGAATATTTCAAAGTTTGTTTCTGTGCTCTGATCCATAGCCAGCTGTAAAAAAGAACTGAAAGATGCACAAATTCCTGAATATTTGTATTTTCTCTGAACTGACTTTATGTACTCAATGCTGTTAAATTGATTTGTCTATGGAGATCCTCAGTCATCCAGAATGACCTGGATTATCTTGCACTTTCTTTGTTTTTCCTTGAAAACATTTTGCTTCTCATCCAAGAAGCTTCTTCAGTTCAGAAATGAAGAAGCTTCATGGATTAGAAGCAAAATATTTTCAAGGAAAAACAGTTGCCTTTTGAAAAGCAGCTTTGGGACGTTAAACTGGTTCCTTAACAATATGATAGATGTAAAATAAAATGATTGGAAAATAGTTGTAATGTAAAATAACATGGATGTTTATAGCTAACATAACTGTACAATCTGTAATGATTTACTCAAACTAGCACATTTTAAAGAAATTTCTTGTGAAATATTCAGAAATTTTTTTAATGTGCACTTGGTTTGCATTTAATTCTACTTGGTCCAATGATAACTTGGAAACTCTGAAAAATAATTGGAATAAGAGCTAAAGGAAAATCATTGTTAGCTCAGAGTCTGCTAAGACTTGGCTATAGAAAGTGTTTTCTGTGTTCGGTCAAAAAATAGTAGAGGCTATAACTTTTAAATGTATGCAGAACAATTGTACATCTTAGACAACTTCTGACTTAAGTGTGTTGTAGATCAAACTCTTCAATTCCACGAATTGTCTAGGACAGGGGTCGGCAACCCGTGGCTCCGGAGCCGCATGCAGCTCTTTGGGCCCCCTGCTGTGGCTCCCTGTCCCATCACTGGCTGGCCTCGCCCTCCCCTCCCTCACCTGGCCTGAGAAGGTAAGGGCGATGGCGGTAATGGAGAAGTGGGCGGGGCTGATTCTCCAGCGCTGGTTGAGGAACATAGTCACCCCCGGCGGAGGCTTTCCTTC
>QLTV01001343.1:47321-63538 GCA_003457575.1 Thermophis baileyi | reverse complement strand
CCTCTGTTCCCTCCCTTCCCGGCAACGTCGCCGCTCGCCAGGCATGATGGGAGTTGTGGTGCTTTTTTTTTTTTTTTTACCTCTGTGAAAAGCCTCCCAGGACTGAGTCCTTCCTGGATGCCAGGAGGCGGGAGGGAGAAAGTGCTTTCGCTTTTGGTTTGTTTGTTTGTTTTGTTTGTTTGTTTACGCTAAATTAATCTAGCTCTTTAAGGCGTTGCCTGCACGGATTTAAATTCGAAGAAAGAAAGAAAGAAAGAAAGAAAGAAAGAAGAAAGAAAGAAAGAAAGAAAGAAAGAAAGAAGAAAGAAGAAAGA
The DNA here is from genome assembly GCA_003457575.1 of Thermophis baileyi. Lineage (NCBI taxonomy): Eukaryota > Metazoa > Chordata > Lepidosauria > Squamata > Dipsadidae > Thermophis > Thermophis baileyi. Next base: position 63,224 of record QLTV01001343.1, on the reverse strand, counting down.
AAGGAAGAAGAAAGAAAGAAGGAAGGAAGAAGAAAGAAAGAAGGAAGGAAGGAAGGAAGGAAGGAAGGAAGAAGAAAGAAAGAAAGAAAGAAAGAGAAAGAAAGAAAGAAAGAAAGAAAGAAGGAAGGAAGAAGAAAGAAAGAAAGAAAGAAAATGCCTGCCTAACTTAAGGCTTTTTAGCCAGCGTGGACTCAGTCGGATAGGAATACATTAAAAATGAAGGAAGATCAAATAAGAAAGAAAGAAAGAAAGAAGGAAGGAAGGAGGAAGGAAGAAGAAAGAAAGAAAGAAAGAAAGAAAGAAAGAAAGAAAGAAAGAAAGAAAGAAAGAAAGAAAGAAGAAAGAAGAAAGAAAGGAAGAAGAAAGAAAGAAGGAAGGAAGAAGAAAGAAAGAAGGAAGGAAGGAAGGAAGGAAGGAAGGAAGAAGAAAGAAAGAAAGAAAGAAAGAGAAAGAAAGAAAGAAAGAAAGAAAGAAGGAAGGAAGAAGAAAGAAAGAAAGAAAGAAAGAAAGAAAGAAAGAAAGAAAGAAAGAAAGAAAGAAAGAAAAGCCACTTTTTGGAGAGTCAAGGCGACTTGGGATTTGGTCCTTCCGTAGCTCAGTGTTGAGGTTTAGGTTAGAATAGAATAGAATAGAATTCTTTATTGGCCAAGTGTGATTGGACACACAAGGAATTTGTCTTGGTGCATATGCTCTCAATGTACATAAAAGAAAAGATAAGTTCGTCAAGAATCACAAGGTACAACACTCAATGATAGTCCGGGTACAAATAAGCAATCAATCATATTAGGAACCAGTCAATGTAAATCGTAAGGCTACAAGCAACAAAGTTACAGTCATGCAGTCATTTGTGGGAGGAGATGGGTGATGGGAACGATGAGAAGATTAATAGTAGTGCAGACTTAGTAAATAGTTTGACAGTGTTGAGGGGATTATTGGTTTAGCAGAGTGATGGCGTTCGGGAAAAAACTGTTCTTGTGTCTAGTTGTTCTGGTTTGCAGAGCTCTATAGGCAGGGGTGGGTTCCACTTANGCGGGCGCATTCCCTCGGGCAATTTGGCTTCCGCACATGCTCAGTAGCTTCAATCAGCCTGAAACACAGCTGAGGAGCTGATCAGCTGTGCTTCGGGCGAAGGAATAAAGGTCAGTTTAAACGCAGGGGTGGGCGGGAGGGCCCTTTTTCAAGCGACAGAACAGGAAAAACCTTCCACACAGTAAAAAAATTCACTAAAAATTCCCAAAAAAAGATGGCGGCGCCCACGGACCGGCACCGACCTAACCGGATCCATGACATCACCAGCGGGTCGCTAACGGTTCGGGCGATCCAGTCCGAACCAGGAGGAACTCACCCCTGTCTATAGGTTATCTTTAAATAAAAAAAAAATCGCATCAGGACTTTCACACAAACGCAGACAAAAACACACAAGCACGCGCGCACACAGACGTAAGTATCTATCTACCTACTTATCTTTTGCGTGTTTTTTTTTTTTTAAAGAGCCTCCAATTTGATTATGGATTGATAGAGCCTAGCTTGAGCTGCAAAAATACGGGTGACCGCGGGGGGGGGGGCAGTCAAGAGTTAAACTTTGCGGGATTTGCTTGTCCACATCTAGAATTTGGCACCCTACATGTTGAGGCCCATGGATGGCTTAACAGGGACCACAGCTTCACTTGATGAGAGGAAGCCCCAAGTTCCCCCATTCGGGTGGTTAGTTTGTTGACCGAAAAGGTTTATAATTATCCTAAGGCAGTCCTGAATATAACGTAGGGTGACGCTCATGGATGCAACCATTGTGGTTTGCAAAATTGTGACTTTGTGACCTTAGGGTGAGGCGCCCATCCAGGAAAAATAGGAGTTTAGTCACTAAATGGTGGTTGAACCAAAGTCCGGCTTTGGTGGGTTCCATGAAGCTAAGTCATAAATACCATGGATAGCCGAGAAAACAAGCAAGTGGATCTTCAAACCAGATCTTACTCAAAAGCCAAATTCAAATTGTCCTATTATGGACAGATTATCAGCAGGAGGAGGAGGAGGATTGTGGAGTCCTTGGTGCTCTCTGAGCTTGGTTCATTACCCAACTAGGGAACATCATCAGCACTAGAAGACAGTAGGGTTTGGAAGGAGGAGGGGAAGGAGAAGGACAACCAGCAATGTGGATGGTCTCAGTTACCATGGTGATAGGCACATCCTTAGAAGACCTTAAGTTCCAAGTTGGGGACAGGTTCTCCTAGATAAATCTATCTGTGTGGCTTCCAAGAGGTGACACTGATTTGATAATCAACGAAAACAAAGAATTTAGTTGCAATTCTTTTCTCCTTCTCTCCATGCTGAAAAGAAGCTCAAAGCCGAAATTAGAGGGTGCCTATTTTATTTATCCAAGCCTTTTACTTAGTGTTACTTTTAACCTTAATGTTACCTAATAAATTACCTTTTTATGGCTACATTTTATTGCTACAGCTATTTGCCACTGCTGTTTATTTATCGCTTAATGATATCTGATACAATTTTTTAATGCATGCCTTTGCCCATCACTTTAACTGATCCTTGGTCGCCCCCCCCCCCACACCTTTTAAATGTTATTTGAAACAACTTGAAACAACCTCCTTTTCAAACTAAGGAGGCCATGTAGAAATGTTTGGAATAAATCAGGGGTTCCCAACCTTTTCTATACCCCGCACCTTTAGAACGTTTCTGATATATTCTCGAACCCCTTTAAAAAATAATAATAATTATATGCATATAATTATACATAGACACTACAATTTTGCAATTTCCAAATGTTTTCACACCCCCTGGAATATCATCTCACACCCCCAGTTGAGAAACCCCTGGAATAAGTAAAACAATGAATGGATACTTTGTAAAGTTCGTGTCCTCTCCCATATAAGTTGAAACTGGAAAATAAAATGGCACTGCTGAACTACAAAGTAGCAAGTATTGTTTTACTGCAGAAGTCTTAGCCATCAAATTAAGCACATCAGTGTCTTGCTTGCAATATTGCCCTTATGCCCTGTTATGTAGTATGTTATCACAGAATAACAGTTGGAAGGGACCTCAGAGGTCTTCTAGTCCAACCCCCTGCTCAAGCAGGAGAACTTATACCATTCTGGACAAATGTTTGTCCAATCTTTTCTTTAAAACCTCCAGCGATGGAGCACCCGATGGAGCAAGTTGTTCCACTGATTAATTTTTCTCACTGTCAGGAATAGAATAGAATAGAATAGAATAGAATAGAATAGAATAGAATAGAATAGAATAGAATAGAATAGAATAGAATAGAATAGAATAGAATAGAATAGAATAGAATAGAATAGAACAGAGTTGGGAGGGACCTTGGAGGTCTTCTAGTCCAATCCCTGCTTAGGCAGGAAATCCTACACTACTTCAGACAAATGGTTATCCAACATCTTCTTAAAAACTTCCAGTGTTTGGAGCATTTACAACTTCTGGAAGCACAAGTTCCACTGATTAATTGTTCTAACCGGCAGGAAATTTCTCCTTAGTTCTAAGTTGCTTTTCTCCTTGATTAGTTTCCACCCATTGCTTCTTGTCCTGCCTTCAGGTGTTCTGGAGAATAGTTTCACTCCCTCTTCTTTGGGGCAGCCCCTTAGATATTGGAAGACAGCTATCATGTCAGAATGCAGAATAATAGTGTATCACTTCTATGTGTATGACTTAGGGGTGGGTTCTACTTCCCTTCCCTACCGGTTCTGATCACGACGGAAGTGCACATTTTGCGCGGGTGTGCTCGCTTCTCTCACACGCGTGCCCCCATTGCGTCACGCAAAACACCTGGAAATTACCCTCTGCGCATGCGCAGAAGCCTTTGCGCATGCACAGAGGGTTATTTCTCAAGCCGCGGCGACTGGAGAACCGGTTCAGGGGCGTGGACCGCCAGTCTTTGCTGCTGGTTCGTCGAGCGGTGGTAAATTTCCACTACTGGTTCTAATGAACCAATCTGAACCGGCAGCAGCCTACCTCTAGTATGACTTTGAACTGGTTCAGAAAGGGTCATCCTTCAGTTAGAATAAAGATAAAGGCTCTGTTTTAGGCCCAGTACTCTTCAACATCTTCATCAATGGACCTTGGAGGTCTTCTAGTCCAACCCCCTACTCAAGCAGGAGACCCTATACCATTTCAGACAAATGACTGTCCAGTCTCTGCTTGAAAGCCTCCAATGATGGAGCATCCACAATTTCTGAAGGCAACATCTTTTTTGTATTGTGGTGACCAAAACTGGACACAGTATTTCAAGTCTTACCAAGGCAGGTAAATACACATGAAAGTCCAGAAAGAGCGCTGTGAAAAATATCTACAGACCCCTCACATCCTGGACATAAAGTGTTTCAACTTCTTCCCTCAAGATGATGCATAGGGCACCAGAACAACATACCAGAACAACAGACAGCATAACCACCAGATGGATTCGTAACTGGCTGACCAACCGCACTCAACGTGTAGTCCTCAATGGAACTCCATCTACATGGAGGGAAGTATGCAGTGGAGTACCCCAAGGCTCTGTTTTAGGCCCAGTACTCTTCAACATCTTCATCAATGACTTGGATGAGGGGATAGACGGGGAACTCATCAAATTTTCAGATGACACCAAGCTGGCAGGAATAGCCAACACTCCAGAAGATAGGCTCAAGATACAGAAGGATCTTGACAGACTTGAACATTGGGCGCTATCTAACAAAATGAAATTCAATGGTGAAAAAAGTAAGGTTCTACATTTAGGCAAGAAAAACAAAATGCACAGGTACAGTATATGTGGTATCCTGCTCAATAGTTGTAACTGTGAGAAGGATCTTGGAGTCCTAGTGGACAACCATCTAAATATGAGCCAGCAGTGTGCAGCAGCTGCCAAAAAAGCCAACACAGTTCTAGGCTGCATACACTTGGAATACTGCATCCAGTTTTGGTCGCCACGATGTAAAAAAGATGTTGAAACTCTAGAAAGAGGGCAGAGAAGAGCAACAAAGATGACTAGGGGACTGGAGGCTAAAACATATAAAGAGCGGTTGCAGGAACTGGGTATGTCTACTTTAATGAAAAGAAGGACTAGGGGTGACATGATAGCAGTCTTCCAATATCTCAGAGGCTGCCACAAAGAAGAGGGAGTCAAGCTATTCTCCAAAGCACCTGAGGGTAGGACAAGAAGCAATGGGTGGGAACTGATCAAGGAGAGAAGCAACTTAGAACTAAGGAGAAATTTCCTGACAGTTAGAACAATTAATCAGTGGAACAACTTGCCTCCAGAAGTTGTGGGTGCTCCAACAGTGGAAGTTTTTAAGAAGATGTTGGATAACCATTTGTCTGAAGTGGTGTAGGGTTTCCTGCCTGGTCAGGGGGTTGGACTAGAAGACCTCCAAGGTCCCTTCCAACTCTGTTATTCTATTCCATTCTATTCTATTCTAAACTAGACATAAGGACAATTCCCCCCCCCATGCCACCACACTGTCAAACTACCAAGTAGAGCTGTTTTACTATTATCCTTCTCATCTTTTCTATTACCTATTCCTTACCTTCTTATGACTATGACTTCGTTGCTTGTGTCTTACAATTTATATTGTTTTATTTAGTAAACCTAGTATGATTTATGTTGATTGCTTATTTAGTATCCTGTGACTATTGCTGAGTGTTGTATCATGATTTAAGATGAACGCATTTTATGATAGTAATCATGATTTATCACTTGTATCTTTTATGTACATTGAGAGCTTCTGCACCGGAGACAAATTCCTTGTGTGTCCAATCACACTTGGCCAATAAAGAATTCTAATTCTAATAATTCTAATTCATCAACAATACGGGTATTCACAATACCTGTTGATTCCTATTTCTCCAGAGGGCAGGACCAAAAATATTGTCTGGTCCTTGGGTTGTGCATGGATGAAGGGATATATCCTGCAAGGACGAAGTGATGAGCTTCATCACTGGAGGCTTTCAAGAAGAGATTGGACTGCCATTTGTCAGAAATGGTGTAGGGTCTCCTGCTTGGGTGGCTGGGGGGGGGCTTGGACTAGATGACCTACAAGGTGCCTTCCAACTCTATTAATCTGAAGGGGAGGGAAAGCTTTCTAGAACTTTGCAAACTGTCAATTCCCTTATTGTATTTCCTATGCTTTTGTTTCTGGCGTTATTGCTTTGAAAAGCCACTGGAGGGCAGCATAGCTCCACGGAAAACATCTTTAAGCCATTTACAAAATGGTTTCCTTTCTCCCCTAAAAAGGAGAGAATTTATGTTCAGATGATTTTCAGGGTTAGGTTTGTATTTAATATTTATTAATTTACCACATCTGTGCTTAAGCCCTTTCACGCTTTGGAGGGGTGGGGTGTGTGGGTTATTATCCACATTTGCATATCGAATACCCAACTACTAAAGGCTACAGTTGATAGGAATGGATGGAAACTGATCAAGGAGAGATTCAATCTAGAAATAAGGAGGAATTTTCTGACAGAACAATCAACCAATGGAACAGAGGTTGTGGGTGTTTCATCACTGGAGGCTTTGAAGAAGAGACTCGACAGCCATCTGTCAGAAATCATATAGGGTCTCCTGCTTTGGGGTGTGTTAGGACTCTGTCCAAACGGTTGGGTTGGTTAATATAAACAAGCCACAAATCACTGTTTAATGTAATATATGTAATATTGCTTTAAATGCATTGGTGCATTCTGACTGGCAGTAACGGCCATAAGAGGGAGCTAGAGAACATGGTTAGTTCTCTCTCTTTTGCTGATTCATTGCTGAAGTGACTTCGTGTCTGAAAGTAAGCTCTGTGTGTAGCTAGCTATCTGTGATAGTAGAGAATCTTTGTTTGCTGATTAAGACAAAGAAAGGCTGGTAAGAAGACTACTGTACTTCGGAATACTGACTGACTAAACGTGTATGATTCAGACTGTTATATGGACTGTGCTATCTCTTTAAGTAAACTACTTTTATACACTTTAACGTATCTGTGTATCGACTGAATCATTACTCATATCTACTGCAACATTACGGTGAACTGTGCAAACCTTCAGGGCCCAGAGGTTACTCTGCACAATTCCTTAACAGGGTGGGGTTGGACTAGATGACCTACAAGGTCCCTTCCAACTCTGTTATTCTGTAATTAATCAGTGGAACAGCTTGCCTTCAAAAGTTGTGGGAGCTTCCTCACTGGAAGCTTTCAAGAAGACACTGGACGGCCATCTGTCAGAAATTGTGTAGGGTCCCCTGCTTGGGGGGGGGGGGTTGGACTAGATGACCTACAAGGTCCCTTCCAACTCTGTTAAGGAACAAGAAAACTATGTTAAATGACAAGACACAAAAACATCAGTCACCTGCTATTGTCTTCAACCTGGTTTGTAGCCAGTCAGAAGCCTGCCAAACAAACTATTATGGTACATGAGTTTGATTTTATTTTTTTTAAAATACTGTTGAAATGTATTGTTCTTGAATACTCAAGAACTGTCTATTCAAGATCAGATTCCTTTATTTTCAAGCAGAGTACGCTTGAAAAGACGAATAAGGACTAGAGGCTCCTCAACTTACACCACAATTGAAACCAAAATTTCTGTGGCTGAGCGAGACATTTGCTAAATGTGTTTTGTCCCATTTTACGACCTTTCTTGCCACTGTTGTTAAGTGAATCACTGCCATCATTAAGTTAGTCACATGGTTGTTAAGTGAACGTGGCTTCCCCATTGGCTTTGCTTGTCAGAAGGTCGCAAAAGGGGATCACGTGACCCGGGGACACCGCAATCGTCATAAATATGAGTCAGTTGCCAAGCTTCTGAGTATGAAAAACGGTCATAAGTTGTTTTTTTTAGTGCCATTGTAACTTTATACATTGTTCTGGAGTCCCTCTTTGAAGAAAATGCAGTTTACAAATATGAAATATAAATAAGTAAAGAAATGCCCACTAATTCTGCCAGATTCTGAAAATCATCAGAATCTGATTATTGTATATCTCTTTTTTTGGTCCTGCCTGAATCCAGAAGATTAGAACTTCTGGATTTGAGAATCCAGAAGTTCTAATCTTCTGGATTCTCAAAGCTTCCTGTAAGTTCAAGACTACAGAATAAGAGAGATGGAAGGTTCATTGGAGGTCATCGGTCCAACCCCTGCTCAGGCAGGAAACCCTATACCATTTCAGACAAATGGTTGTCCAATCTCTTCTTAAAAAAACTCCAGTGTTGGAGCACCCACGATTTCCAGTGGCAAGCTGTTCCACTGGTTAATTGTCCTCACTGTTAGGAAGTTTCTCCTTAATTCCAGGTTGCTTCTCTCCTTGATCAGTTTCCATCCATTGTTCCTTGTCCTGCCTTCTGGTGCTTTAGAGAACAATTTGACCCCCTTGTCAGGTTCCAAATAGCATCTAAACTTAAATCAGAGTCCAATGCGAAGTATTGCTCAAAGTTCCAATTTATTAGTAGAGCCATGTTGGCACAGCTGTGAGAAACCTGAATCTGACGCTACGAGGGTTTCTCCACCCAGTTGAAAGATCAAGCCCCTTGTCCCCACACCCACAAGTTCATCACGTTGGCCAGTCGTCTTCTGCCAATGTGTCCGTTACTCCCATCAGCTTCCGGGCAGGTGCTGGACAAAGGATGACCTTGAGAATCTAAAGGAATTTGTTGTGGCTACATTTCTACATCCCTCATGCAATAGCCCCTCCCAAATTCCCACAGCAAAAATATGTTTCAAAAGCATAAATTGTGGCAGGCCAAAGTGTCCAAATAAGATGGCTTCGGTCTGACCCCCCTCTTCTTTGTGGCAGCCCCTCAAATACTGGAAGACTGCTATCATGTCACCCCTAATTCTTCTTTTCTCTAGACTAACCTGAGGAGATATTTAAAGCTAACTAGACTGATGTGAGGAGATGTTTAAAGCTCACACCACACAGTAAACCACAACAATCTACACAACATTAGCCGGTTGTGCAGCACAGTTCCTGGGTTTGTAAATGATCTGGTTTCTCTATTTGGTTGTGCAAAGATCGCAAACATTTAACAGAATAACAGAATGACAAGAGTTGGAAGGGCCCTTAGAGGTCTTCTAGATGAACCCCCTGCTCAGGCAGGAAACCCTATACCACTTCAGACAAATGGTTGTCCAATCTCTTCTTAACAACTTCCAGTGTTGGAGCACCCACAACTTCTGAAGACAAACCATCCCATTGATTAATTGTTCTCACTGTCAGGAAATTTCTCCTGAGTTCCAGGTTGCTTCTCTCCTTGATTAGTTTCCATCCATCGCTTCTTGTCCTGCCTTCAGGTGCTCTGGAGAATAGGTTGACCTCCTCTTCTTTGTGGCAACCCCTGAGATACATTCTCCTCGCCTGCCGCATCTCCATTTTCTGCAATCCTTTTTCTCTGCTGCTTTGCCTGCTTCCCCGTTGTGTGAGGTGCCTCTTTCGTAGGCTCGCTCTGTTTCTCTTTGGAATCTCAACCCTGCGTTAACCCCGTGGAAAGCCCAGTTCCTTGGAAGCCGCACAATCGCTCCTTCAATTGTTTTTGATTTAGCAACATGCTGCTTTTTTTCTCCTGGCGGCAAAGCGATGAGGTTGAGTTTTGAGGTAGGAGACCTCCAACACCTTTAAGAGATGAATGCGCTTATTTCTCTTCTTATCCTTTCCTAATTGGCAAGCTGGATTATCGTATCTTGCCACGGGCCAGGGCCTTGAGGAAACTTCTGAAAGTTTGCCCCAGAAGATTGTGCCAAGGGATCGTTGCCTCTGCTTTTCACTGTTGGAGAAGAAGAAGATCCGTCTCTGTGTTGTGTTGTGTGTGTGTGTGTGTGTGTGTGTTTAAAAAAAGGACACAATACTCCCAACAAGGCGCTGTGTCAACCATCCCACGCAGTTCATTCAGCAAATAAAGACTCCCTGCGGGCATTTTGGGTTTCCAAGAGTACTGAGCTGGCATGGATACGGGAGCAGCAAAGCCAATTCTAACAGTTTCGCGTGCAAATAGCATCATTAAACATCCCCTTTCCCCCTGGCCCTCCCACAGTCATTTCCTTTCCTCCAATCCACTATGTTCATATTGTTTGGGAAAGGGACTCTTCGTTGAGTAGACTTTCCCAGCGGTTGACCTTGAAACGCTGGCACAGTTGCAGGCTCCGAGTTGCTGCTCTTGCATTCCTTTGACCCCCCCCTCCCAATACCTCACTGAATTCCAATTCATTCCCTCCCCACCCTCCCTGGGGGGGGCTTCTTGCCTGGCTGTGAGCGGGGTTAGCAATAGCACTTAGACTTATATACCGCTTCATAGTGCTTTACAGCCCTCTCTAAGCGGTTTACAGAGTCAGCAAATTGCCCCCAACAATCTGAGTCCTCATTTTACCGACCTCGGAAGGATGGAAGGCTGAGTCAACCTTGAGCCTGGTGAGATTCGATCTGCCAAACTGCTGGCAGCCGGTGATCAGCAGAAGTAGCCTGCAGTACTGCACTCTAACCACTGCGCCACCGCGGCTCCATGTAGGGTTGGCGAAGCGAGCCAAGCTTCAGCCAGGGCAGGCTGGTTCTTGACTTAGAATGTAGCCATGGTGTGCAAGAGTAGAAAACATATGAGCCCGCAAAAACGTCTCTTGGTGTCTACCAATCTTTCCTGCCCCACCCAATTCTTTCTAAATAAATGGAAAACGTTTTACTTAAATTCACCTGGGATCAATTATACTTTACAAGTCAACTCTAGTCAGAACAGAATGACAGAGTTGGAAGGGACCTTGGAGGTCTTCTAATCCACCCCTCTCCTCAAGCAGGAGACCCTATACCATTCCGGCCCAATGGCTGTTCAGTCTCTTCTTAAAAGGCTCCAGTGATGGAGCCCCTACAACTTCTGAAGGCAAACTATTCCATTGGTTGATTGTCTTCAAAGATATATTAACCTTGGCCACCAAGGTGCCACAAACCTTCTCTTGGTTTCTACCCATCTTTCTGCCCCACCAGATTGTTTTTAAATACATGGAAGGTGGTTTACTTAAACTTATCCGGGATCAGTTATACTTACAAGCCCACTCCAGTCCACAAAGACATGCCTTAGAAATAGAAGAGAGGTCTAAATTTGGGGTCCAGGTAGGCCCAACCTTCCAGAAAATATGTAACCAAAAGGAAGTTAAAGATGGGCCTTAGGAAAGATGATATGAAACAGAGTAGAGGTTGTGTGTTTGGGACCTTGGAAGGATCTTGCAGTTCATCCGGTTCAACCTTCCTGGTCAGAACAAGAGAACAACTTCTGCAGCATCCATATGTCAAACTGCAAAGGAATTTCCTTTTATATACAGAATAGTACATCTTCTTAAGTGATATATTTATTTAATGCATAAAACCTCCATGCAGCCAAAAATGTCCCTTTCCTTCTTTAATTCTCTCTCCTTCCCTCCCTGCTTTGTTTCCCAATCAGAAACTACAGAACTTGGAAACAAGAGAGAGCTCAAGTCCATGCCTTTCATCACCTATCTCTCTGGCCTGCTGACGGCCCAGATGCTGTCCGACGATCAGCTGGTTTCTGGCGTGGAGATCCACTGCGAAGAAAAGGGCCGCTGCCCTTCGACTTGCCATCTCTGCCGCCGGGCAGGCAAGGAACAGCTGAGTCCCACCCCGGTCCTTCTGGAAATCAACCACATTGTCCCGTTATATATGCTCATCCAGGACAACGAGACCCGGGAGGTGAGGAGGGAGTGAGCAGAAGCTGAGCAAACAGCCGTAATAGACCACGACTGGATGGATGGATGGATAGATATGAGAGAGAGAGAGAGAGAGAGTCTAGATAGATAGATAGATAGATAGATAGATAGATAGATAGATAGATAGATGATAGGTAGATGATAGGTAGATAAAAGATGATAGAGTTAGATGGAAGGATGGAAGGAAAGAAGGAGTGATGGGGAAGGAGTGAGCACGAGAGAGAGAGAGAGAGAGAGAGAGAGGTGGATGGATTATAGAGGTAGATAGATAGACACAGTGAATGGAAGGATGGATGGATGAATGGAGGGAGGGATGCACAAGAGTGGATGGATGGATGGATGGATGGAGACAGAGATAGAGTCAATTCTATAGGTCAACAGACTATATCAAGATGTACTCATTAGTCTAGAAGGTATCTTGATGATGCCCTGGGCTTATGTGACTTTCTTTCTCTGCCGAGTGAAACTCATCCTTGACTAGTTTGTTTTCTTTCTGCAAAAAAGTCAATTACTCTTCAAGCAAACAAATGGGATGTTTAGTTTATCACTCATTTGTTTGCGGGTGTGAAGTAAAATGGAAACACGTAACGAGTTGTTTGCAGCTTAGTCAACTCACAGGAACCTATTTTTATGGCTACAAAAAAATGGAATAGGAACTGCCCTCGCTGTGTTTTCATAAGCAAGAGTTTCCATCCCAGTTCGTCTCCCCTCTCCTTGCAATGAAAGCCTAGCTCTTAGCCCGGTGAGAGAGACCACATGTTTGGCCTCCTACAGAACCTATGAACGTGTTTTGTTTGGAAAATTTGGCCTCCTCCCCCTGCTTTCTCCCATTTTGTGTTTTCTCTCCTGCTTTAAAAGAAAGTTCTCCTTGATTGAAGTAGTTCTCTTGAGAGATTTGTCTGTCGTTCTCAGCACATCTGCCCTTTAATAGCAACCTTTCATCTGCTGGGTGAGAAGATATCCTATGACGATAAAGGAAATTAGGGATAATTCATAAGAAGCATCCTGGGCCACTACATGGAAAGAGGAGGAGGAGGAGGAGGAGGAGGAGGAGGAGGAGGAGGAGGAGGAGGAAAGAAGGAGAAGGAGAAGAGGAGGAGGGGGAGAAGGAGAAAAGGAGGAGGAGGAGAAGGAGGAGGAGGAGGAGGAGAAGGAGGAGAAGGAGAAGAGGAGGAGAGAAGAAGGAGGAGAGGAAGAGGAGAAGAAAAGGCAGAGGAGAGAAGAAGGAGAAGGAGAGGAGGAGGAGAAGGAGAAAAGAAGGAGGAAGAGGAGAAAGAGAAGGAGAAGAGGATGAGGAGGAGAAGGAGAAGAGGAGAAGGAGGAGAGAAGAAAGAGGAGAGGAGAGAAGGAGAAGAGAAGGAGAAGGAGAAGGAGAAGAGGAGGAGGAGGAGAATGAGAAAAGGAGGAGGAGGAGGAGAAGAAGAAGGAAAAGAAGGAAAAGGAGAAGATTATTAAACTGATTATGGAAACATCTTCCCCACTCTGCTACACTTGGAGAGCTCTAAATAACCTGTGGAAGAAGAGTGATGTCAACAGGACGTAAACGTTTGTCTGAGCTTTCCAGTTTTGCCTTGAGTTCCCCCTGCTTTGTATCCATAACACTCACTCAGCATAAACTGCCCGGCTTGGCTGCCTTCTCTCCTTGTGACCTCTTCTGTGATAGCGTTGAAACCTCCAGAGGTCGAACTTCAGGATCTCAAGCTCTGGGACTCACAACAGCTGGATGAAAGGAGGGTGTGTGAATCTTAGAAAAGGGGCAAGGTCTCCTGCCAGCAACGCTAGAGAAACATCATCTTTAAATTTTTGCTGTTAAGTCAGCTTCATACATACAAAAACTCACAAGCATTCACTTCGTGAGGAGAAAATAATGTTAGAACTCTATGGTACTTCAAAGGCCGTTTCTCCTGCATCTACGAAATCATAGGAACCCCTTCTCCACTATTTTTGGTTTTAAATTACACATTTGTGATTCATGACAAGGATGTTTATATGAAGCTTGCCTCACACTTCCTACGTCAACTTCTCCTGATCCATATTCCCGATTTGTCATCATCGTTCTCACAACATCTTGTCCTTGCTTGTCCTGTTCCCTCTAGGAGTTTGCAAATAACACCGACACTGTCCTAAAACTTGTGAGGGGGCCTTGGTGCTTTCTGAGCTTGCTTGTTTTCTTGCAGACGTTTCATTACCCAAACTAGTAACATCATCAGTGCTGGAAGGGTTTGGAAAAGGAGGAGAGGAGGAGGAGGAGGAGGAGGAGGAGGAGGAGGACGACTATAGGGTCCTTGGTGCTCTCTGAGCTTGGTGGTTTTCTTGCAGACATTTCATTACCCAAACTAGTAACATCAGTGCTAGAAGGGAGTGGGTGTTTGTGGAGAGGAGGAGGAGGAGGAGGAGGAGGAGGAGGAGGAGGAGGAGGAGGAGGAGGAGAACAGAATAACAGAGTTGGGAGGGACCTTGTAGGTCATCTCACCCAAGCATAGCTGGCTGAAGAATTCTGGGAGTTGAAGTCCACAAGTCTTAAAGTTGCCAAGTTTGGGGACCCCTGCCCTACACCATTTCTGGCAGATGTTTGTCAGTCCAGTCTCTTCTTGAAAGCCTCCAGTGATGAAGCTCCCACGACATCTGAAGGCAACTTCTGTTCCATTGGTTGATTGTTCTCACTGTCAGGGAAGGAGGAAATGTCTATGTGTCTATTGATGGCTGATTTGCCAGAGTACCAGGGCTTCTAGAAATTCCCTGGCATTTTTGGAGTTGGCCTGGTCTAGGATGGTCACATTTTCCCAATTGCTTCCTATCTTGCCCTGGGGCTACTCTAGGCTGCTCACAACCATTAAAAAAAAAAATGAAGAAACACCATAAAAAGGAAGTTTAAACAAAGCAAAAGTAAAATGGAACAATAAAACATCCAAGGAAAAAAAGAAAAACACATCAATAGGGTTATCAAAAGAAAATTTTAATTTTAAATTGTTGCAAAGAGAACGGTGCTTGAAAAAGTAAGACATTTTTGATCATTTTTAACATTTTTAAAAAAACCATTGAACAAAGTTTATCCACTCCATTCCTGAGGATTTGCACTGGAATTCTAGTTTTCTTTGAAAGAACCACTCAAATCAAACTCCCTTTTATCAAAATAGGGAATAGCTGGAGGGGAAAAAACACCGGACAATTTTTCTGCCCAGCTCTGAGTAATGTGTCTATAACTAAACTACAGCTTTGGAGTCTTGACATGATGCATGATTGACTTACCCTCACTGGAGACGTCATCATTTCCTTTGCTCAAGTAGCTTTTCAAGACCGGTGAGGTTATAAGGTTAGGACTCAAAGCCCACTTAGGAGAATGGGCAAACCAGGTTTAGTCACCCCAAACAAACGTTTGCAAACGAACAGTTTACACAAAAACTCTTATCTAAAATAAGGAGGCCCGCATATGATGATGGAGAACATAACTGCGCCAGTTTTGTCTCTGATGAAAGAAGCATGGTTCTACTGTTTATGGGATACTTGGCTTGGAAAATCCCAGCAAAAACAACAACTATGGGAAAGTCTTCTAAGAATAACAACAACCTGATGAAGACAGAGGAGCCTTCGCTCCTACCCTGCTTTGAACTTTTGAAGCCTTCACACTAAGATGTCTCAAATGTCTCCCTTGGGATCCTTCCCTGCCTGGCCTCACACTCCCAGCCATGTCCAGTTGTTCAAAAGTCTGAGGAAAAGCAAACATCGTCGTCCCCCCCCAGCTCTTTCAACCTTTCCCTTCGGTTCAGCTAACACACTACCCCCCCCACTCCAATCTTTTCCAAAATAACAGAACAGTGTAACAGAGTTGGAAGGGACCTTGGAGGTCTTCAACCCCCAGCTCGGGCAGGAAATCCTATACCATTTTAGACAAACGGCTGTCCAATCTCTTCTTAAAAGCCCCCAGTGATAGAGCACCCACAACTTCTGGTGGCAAGCTGTTCTACTGGTTAATTGTTCTCACTGTCAGGAAATTTCTCCTTAGTTCTAGGTTGCTTCTCTCCTTGATAAGCTTCCATCCATTGCTTCTTTGTTCTGTCCTCAGGTGCTTTGGAGAATAGGTTGACCCCCTCTACTTTGTGGCAGCCCCCGAGATATTGGAAGACTGCTATCATGCCACCCCTAGGATAGGATAGGATAGGAGAGGATAGGATAGGATAACACAGCACAGCACAGCACAGCACAGCACAGCACAGCACAGCACAGCACAGCACAGC
>QLTV01001342.1:47400-57944 GCA_003457575.1 Thermophis baileyi | reverse complement strand
ATATCATGATTAATGTAAGAGGTTATTCTAGCAATGTGGCATGTTCACTTGTTCATTGTAACGTATACTTTTTTCTTTTTTTCACATCTTCTACAACAACTTTATAAACAATTAACATTACACTTTTCTTTGAATCCCATAGGCAAAGAAGATGGCAATAAGAGCACACTGGAAAACTGATGATAACAAGCAACTTTGAAAAGGAAAGAAAATCAAGCCAGAAATCAAAATATTTTCCATTTGTTTCACACAATTCTCCTTCTCCAGCAGCAGATAGACAAAAGAGATAAAATTAAGAAATATTTCAAACTGGAATAAGTAGATTATACGGAACTCAAGCATACATTACATGAAAAGTCAAGGGAGATTATTATTTTTTCAGAAAAAGAGGGAAATATCTGGCAGTTACTGGGAAGGAAAAAGGTCACTTGGAGACCCACGTGGGCAGACAGAGAAGCAGGCCTCACTATGGGAGGAAAAAAACGGAGTTAATCAAAACACCAGAGAAGAATGGATCACACATACTTTTGACCTCAAGAACATAAGTGTTGGAAAAGCTCCATAGATACACCTGTTGTGGGAAAAGCACAGATTGTAAATCACAGCTAATTATGTACAAGGAGATCCACACAGGAGAAAAGTTTTAAAAGTGCTCCCAATATGGTAAATACTTTAGTGAGCTTGGCAACATGGTGATACATCAGAGGACTCACATCAGGTATGAGTGTCCAGATTGTGTAAGAGTTTAATTGGAAATTCCCACCTCATGAGGCAACAGAGGACTCAAACAGGAGAGAAACCCTTTGAATGTCCTGATTGTGGGAAAAGTTTCAGTCAAAATTCCCACCTCATTAACCACCACAGGACACACACACAGGAGAGAAAGCTCTTGAATGTCCTAATTGTGAAAAAAGTTTCAGTCACAATTCCAACCTCATGATACACCAGAGGACTCACACAGGAGAGAAACCCTTTCAATGTCCTAATTTTGAGAAAAGTTTCAGTAACAATTCACACCTCGTTAGACACCAGATGAATCACAAAGGAGAAAAACCATTTGAATGTCCTGACTGTGGAAAAGGTTTCACTCAAAATTCCAACCTGGTGATACACCTGAGGACTCACACAGGAGAGAAACCCTTTGAATGTCCTGATTGTGGGAAAAGTTTCAATCACAATTCCAGCCTGGTGACACACCAGAGGACTCACACAGGAGAGAAACCCTTGGAATGTCATGATTGTGGGAAAGGTTTCAGTCGGAATTGCCACCTCGTGATACACCAGAGGACTCACACAGGAGAAAAACCCTTTGAATGTCCTGATTGTGGGAAAAGGTTCAGTGAGAATTCCAGCCTGGTGAAACACCAGAGGACTCACACAGGAGAGAAACCATTTGAATGTCCTGATTGTGGGAAAAGTTTCAGTAACAATTACCACCTGGTGACACACCAGAGGACTCACTCCGGGGAAAAACCATATAAGTGTCCAGATTGTGGGAAAAGTTTTCTTTGGAATTCTCGTCTGGTGAGTCACCAGAGGACTCACACAGGAGAGAAACCATATGAGTGTCCAGACTGTGGGAAAGATTTCAGTACTAAGGATAGCCTTCTATATCATATGCTTATACACACAGGGGAGAAACCATTTAAGTGCCCCGAGTGTGGATGGTGCTTCAGGAACCCTTCCACCCTTACTGCACACAGGAAAATCCACCTGAGGCCCAAAGTGATGAATGTAGAGAAGGCTTGAATTTCATTTCAAATGTACCATTGTAATTTCAGCTGAGAAATTGACTCTTTAATTTGACTACAAAGAATTTGCCTGATTTTTTGTCATCAAATATGTCATAGTATTAGATAGGAAGGAGGAAAGAAAAAAAGTGGAACATGTTAATTTGATAAGGACTGTTGGTTAGCAGCAGCAGAAGTTGCTGGATATTTATTTTTGCAGAAATTGTAGAAATCTGAAAATATCTTTTTAGGACTGTTCTTTCCATTTTTATCATAACAAATGATAGAAATGCCACATGCAGAGGCCCTGCCTTCTTCTCCCTGGGTGTCCTCGATATTTCCAGCCACAGAATTCCCCAGCCAGCATCTCTTCGGTAAAAGAGCACTCAGGCTATAGTTAGAGACTGTGGCTCCTCATATAATGAGAAAACGAGAGGAGAAGAGAAATAGTTTATCTTTTCCTAACAATTGCAGAGGGGATCAACATTCATTCTTTACTAACAATTCCAGAAATTCATTGCACCCAGCATGTCTGCTTAGATTGTGTCAAGAATGAGTCACTCAAGTGGAAGAAACCATATGAATACCAAATATATTGGGGGAGTTTGGGGCAGTGACAAAAGCAGTGTAGAATTTCATATGTAAAGGCTGTTCTGCCCTACAGGTGACCTTCATGGAGAGGAGCTGTAGGAATATTGAGTTGAGGAGAAAAGGGATTGTGTGTCAGGTCCCCATAGATTCCTATCGGGATGCTGCCATTCTGGCGGGGAGGGCCTGAATACCATTTTATAACCTTTTCCTGTTTCTGCTCTTTTCTCAACTTTGATGTACTTTCCTGGGAATGGGGGTGGGTGGAATTGCCTGTGGCCATCTGTTTTGTCTCAGCTCCAACAGAACGAGCAAGCGGCGCCTGAGAACAACTTCTTACCACCTTCTCAACTCAGAGTTCTCACAACAACTTCACACCTGTGGATTGGCTCCCCTTGGACTCGGCAGAGGGGAGGGGTTTCTGCAACTTTACCTAACGGTTCTGAGCGGGAACTTCAGATCCTACCTTGCTCTACTTACTATCACTGTCTCAATAAATGTTTCCTTTTGAAATCCCTCCTGTTTCAAGAGTTCTGCTTTCTTGAAGAGAGAGGAGAGGCAAGTCCTTACACTGTGTTTTTGAGCACAGGATCTCCAGGTTTATTCGCAACGCCTGTGGTGATCTCCTTTGCTTGGAGGTGTCTGCCTCCTTGTTAGTCTTTGATGGCTGGGGTGTGAGAGCAGTACCAATAAATAATGTTTCATTTCTAAAGCAGCATTGCGTAAGAATCATGAATAGATTTTGAGGGGGGGAAAGGAAAGCGGTCAGCATTTATGTAAACATTGAAACAGGGTAATCCAACACTCTTCCCAACACATGGGAGGCGTTTCCTGTTTTTCATTTCTCTCCCAGAGCTCCTTAATTTTTTTTCAAACATTTATCCTTCAAATATAAAGAGGAATATTATTTTTAGCAGCAAAAGTGATGTTTTAGCTATGCAGATAGATTGTCCTGATTTTACTGGGATTGGAAGACACCAAAGAATTCCAAGATTGTTCATTTCACCAGCACAATTCAAACAGACAAGATACATTTTTTAAAAAAATCTGATCCCTTTGAAGGATATTCGGTGACCAGGAGCAGATCAGGACTGGCGTGTGGAGAAACCAAGATGTAACTCAGTGGTCTGTGTGGATAATTACTGGGGACTTTCCATGACTGAGTGGAGAATACAAACTCTCCCTGCTCCTAGCCCAGCACTGTCACCCACCCTATCCTATGCCCAGAAGCCCCCCCAATGCACAGATTAAAGAAAATATCTTGGGAGATATGCAAACTCCATTACTAAAGAGATGAGGGGAAAACATCTCCCAAGTCCGCAGCATACGGATCCTATTCAGGAGAGCCTCACAGAAAAACCTCTCTAATTCACAGGAGTATATGAAGGTGGGAGAAGGTACAAGGAAGATACTTGTGTCAGGGAATTGTGCAGCCGGTGTCCAAAAGGAATCAGAGAAGCTGACAAGAAATTGTGGCTTTATATAAATAAATACATTTACAGTAAATATAAGAGGCAAACAAGCATAGTGAGGTAAAATCAACACAGCAGGAACATCATGAGGTAAAACAGCACACAGGGCAAAAAGGCGGGAAACAAGGAAACTCCCCCTTTTCAGTCAAGGCAACCAATCACAGCTTAGATTGCCTCATACAGTAGCCAGCTCTAATCAATCAGCTGTAACTGTGTGTTCTGACTCTTTACACAACCCCACTGTTCCAGTGATAAATTTAAACATCTTGACACCCCTCCAATTTATAGTTGGACAGCATTTTAACCAAGTTGTTTCACAAGATCCTTCCTTTAAGAACTACCAAAAGACCAAAACAAAAACAAAAAAACCCCACCCTAAGAAGTAACTGAGTTTTTGAAACGAAGACCATTTTGCTAGTTAATCATATTTTATGCATTTTAATAAATAACATCAAGTTAATCTTTTGCCAGCTCAAAAATGAACTATGTGTGCTATGTCCGGAGACTTCACTCCGGTTCATTTCCTAGAGGGCGCTGTACTCAATCCTGATTGGCTGCCTGGCTGACAGCTCAGTATAAAAGGAAGGGTCTCAGCTGTTGCCGTTAGCTGAGCGGGCACTGTGTTAGCTGCCTCACTTCGCTTGAGAGCCGGGGGAAGAAACTCTCGCGGGCTGCCTGAGCTGACAGCCAAACTTCTAGCCGGGCTCAGCGGCAGAAGCAGTCGGGCACATGCTTCCTTGTCTCTTCCAAACGCGCCCCTCTCTCTCTCTTGGCGGCGGGGGGGAAAGAGTGCACGTAAGACACAGCACCAGGGACAAGGAACCTTTTGGCTGCACGCTGCACACAAGAAATCTTTCTCTCTTCCAAACTTTCCAAACCAGAAATGAGTCTTCGTGAGATTTATCGCGCCTGCGCAGCCTCTTGGAGCGAAAGAAAGATTTCTTGCATCCAGCATGCAGCCAAAAGTTTCCTTCTCCTGGTGCTGTGTCGTACATGCACTATCCCCCTCCCCCCCCCGCGCAGAGAGAGAGAGTTTGGAAGAGACAAGCGCGTGCCCGGCTGCTTCTGCCGCTGAGCCTGGCTAGAAGTTTGACTGTGAGCTTGGCTTCCTCAGGCAGCCCGCGAGAGTTTCTTCTCCCTCCCGCTTCACTCAAGAGCCGGAGGTGGGGGAGGGTCAGTGGACACAACACCGAGGAACGCAACGGAGCTACAAGTCCCAGGTAGGACGCGCGTCTCGCGGCCCGCCCCGCCCAACCTGCCACCCCCAAATTGTGCCCCACCGCGAGACGCGTGTCCTACCACTCCCTCCCAGAGCCGGAGGAGGGGGAGCGTCAGTGGACACAATGCCGAGGAACGTGACGGAGCTATAAGTGTCAGGTAGGATGCGCGTCTCGCAGCCCAACATGTCCCACTTGCCAGAAATGAGTATTTGTGAGACTCGTCACGGCACCGCCGCTGCCTCGTGGAGCAGGACTCTGCAAGGCCTGTTGTGCCATTGCATGCACCAACGGCAGCAGGACCCCAGCTGTGCCGGTATGATGAAGCTTGTGGCAGTCCTGCAGTTCGTGCATGCAACAGCACAACAAGCCTTGCTGAGTCCTGCTCCACGAGGCGGTGGCGGCAGGGAGGGGAGGCAGCGGCGATGGGACATCCATGGGTCTCACGCTCGCCGCCTAATGCACGCCCAAAATAATAACCCCCCCTGATAATAAGGCCAAGGCCATATTTCGGGGTTCAAAAAAATATAAGCCCCTGTCTTATTTTCGGGGAAACACGGTAGATACAAACTTAACGTAAACCGCTCTAAACTTGATTGCAAAAAATACGACTTCAGAAACAGAGTGGTCAATGCCTGGAATAAATTACCTGACTCTGTAGTTTCTTCCCCAAACCCCCAAAACTTTAACCTTAGATTGTCTGCCGTTCACCTCACCCCATTCCTAAGAGGTCTGTAAGGGGCGTGCATAAGTGCACCAGCGTGCCTACCATCCCTGTCCTAATGTCCCCATGTATTTGTAACAATTTCATGTACTCATAACCATGTTTATACATTTTATGTATTCACAATCATGTTTATACTTTTTCTGTAATCTTATATATGCTTGACTAAATAAATAAATAAATAAATAAATAAAAGAAAAAGAAAAGTCCGAAATTCAGATTGCAAGATGAAAAAGATCCGTTATCCAGAGAGTAAGGACCAATTGCAAAGATCTTGGACTGGATCTTGAAAGTTGGAGACTTGAATTTGCTATTGGAGCAGCAGTAACAGCTCAATGGGTAAAATTTGGGGGGGGAGGAAGAAAATTTGGTTTGGTTTAGTGGTGAAGGCACCAGATTAGAGACAAGGAAACACTCAGTCCCAGTCCCGCCTGCCCATCCTCTCAGGCTTCAGAAACTGGAAAGGGGGAAACCACTTCCAAAACCCCTTGCCAAGGAAACTGCAAGGCCAGACATCAATTCTAACCTAAAGGCACCAAAAACAAATATCCAGGATAAATCTCAAAGGCGCTGGATGGAAAGCCATGAGTTCTAATTCAGTGTTAGGTTAAGTATGAAGAAGCCTTCCATGAGCTATGGAATATTGAGAGGCAAAAAGTGTATCTCGGTAGGTAAGCAGGCTGTCTGGGGGGACATTTACCCTGTAAATTACAGCATGCTACCCAGGAAGTGCTTTGTACGCCATCTTGAATTCCTAAATGAAAAGACAATCAATAAAATACAGATAGTCCTCAACTCAGAACAATTAGTGATTCTACACTACATTCAACAGCACTTAAAAAAAGTGACTCATGACCTTTTTTCACACTTATGATCATTGCAGCATTGCCATGGTCATGTGATTTACAATTGGATGCTTGACAGCTGACTCATATTTATGACAGTTGCAGTGTCCTAGAGTCATGTGATCCCCTTTTCTGACCTTCTGACAAGCAAAGTCAATGGGGAATCCGGATTCACTTAACAACTGTGTTATTAATTTAACAACTGCAATGATTCACTTAACAAATGTGGCAAGAAGAGTCGTAAAATGGGGCAAAACTTACTTAACCAATTTCTCACTTAGCAACATAAATTTTGGGCTCAATTATGGTTGTAAGTTGAGGACTACCTGTATATATTGAGGTTATTATATTTCAGCTTCCTCCATACAACAGAGCTTTGATCCGATAGCTAAAAGGCCACTATCATCATCCAAACCTTACTAGATTTGTGTTAAAAATGGCAGTGTAGGGTGTCCCTGTAAAAAAGGTAGTCTGGTAATCAGACAGTCATATGCTTTGGTGGGATATTGTATTCTTCCTTTTTGTTTTTTTAAAAATGTATTTTAGAAATATTTCTTCTACTATATATTGACAATTGTCCCCTCTTTCTTAGCCCCCATTTTCTAGGCCCTGCTGCATATTTTCCTCTATCTGTGACCTAATCAAGACTTCTATGCAAGTAAATTTACAGAATTTACACATGGCATTTAACATCTAGCAGATATACATTTTCCTCCTTCAGGAATCAAGCTTCATGCTGGGTGCTCTTGGATGCACCCCTGGCCAGCAGGAGTGAAGCTGGCTCCCCTGGAGCGTCTTGCCTGATGGTGCTTGCATGTCCTAAATCCTTGGGAGCCACATTAAATAAGTCATAAAGATTTGGGGTGTAGAGAGGCTTTGATCTCCACTGAGAGAGACCCCCAAGAGAGCCGGTTTTGTAATTCTGAAAAAAAAAAGTCATTAACTTTTAGGGCTCAGCACATAGTTAATCTTCGTAAGGTTAAGTAGCATCACATTTCACTATTTCACTTGGCTCGGTTGGAAAGGTCAGTTGCTAGAAGTCAAAAACTACTTGATAGCATTTAATCAGTGAAAACATCTTTGCAGACGTCTTAAGTAGAGATGGGACAAGCGGTTCCTATCCGGAGATGGAGATCAAGGGAAGAACATCTGTGCCTAGAAAGCTGGCACTACAGTAGGCGGGCTCTGTGGTTGCACTTAAGGAGTTAAAACCATCAAGTAATGTATTGCTAGAAAGGATGGGAGAAGAGGAGAAGCACAGAGGAACTTCCTCTTCTGGATCACTCATTGGAGGAAGGTGGCGTGCTCCCGTGCTCTTCCCATGGTCGAAGCAGCAGCTGGAAGGTGAGTTGAGGGCAGATGGGAGGAGAGTCCGGAAGCAAGTCTGACTGTTTGGTTTCCTCCACGGCCTGGAAGCAGAGAAGCAAGTGGGCTGAAGCATGTCAGCTGCTGCAGGTTCCTTCCCTCCCCAAATTCAAGCCCACTGGTGCTGCACGCTGTGAAACTGGTGGCTGCAATTTTCTGCTGGTGGGAAGATTTGAAAAGTCTCCTTCAGGTTAAGATTGATTCTTTGGGAATGGCTATTGAGATTCTCCTGTATCTTGACCCTACCTTCTGGGGTGTTGGGTATTCCTGCCAGCTTGGTGTCATCTCAAATTTGATGAGTTTGGTGAATATAAATCAGGATCTGATTCTCAGGATTCAGAGGGAACTGGCAGATGTTATCTCAGAACTATTGTACCATATCTTTCAAAAATCCTGGAACTCTGGGTTATT
This sequence comes from Thermophis baileyi, assembly GCA_003457575.1. Taxonomy (NCBI): domain Eukaryota; kingdom Metazoa; phylum Chordata; class Lepidosauria; order Squamata; family Dipsadidae; genus Thermophis; species Thermophis baileyi. Next base: position 49,592 of record QLTV01001342.1, on the reverse strand, counting down.
ACCTGAGGATTGGAAAAGAGCTGATGCAGTTCCCATCTTAAAAAAAAAAAAAGTGGGGGGACCACACCCAGGAATCTACAGACCAATCAGCCTAACATTGATACCTGGGAAGATAATGGAAAAATAATAATTTAAAAAAACCAGATCTGCAAACATCTAGAAACAAAGTTTTAATTAAAAGCCAGCATGGATTTGTTAAAAACAGCTCATGCCAATCTTATTTCATTCTTTGACAAAGTGACTAAATTAGTAGACCAGAGAAATGCTGTGGACATAGTATATTTAGACTTCAGCAAGGCATATGATAAAGTAGACTACAACCTACTTTTTGATACGCTAGAAAAATGTGGGATAGACAGCATCACCAACAGATGGATTTCTAACGACTGGACTCAATGTGTAGTCCTCAATGTAACTACATCTACATGGAGAAAATCATGCAGTAGAAAACTGTTCTGTCTTGGGCCCACTACACTTCAACATCTTCACAAATTAGAATGCAGTATTGCAGGCTAACTCTAGCCACAGCCAGCAGTTCGATCCTAAGTCGATCCTGACTTACTCATGGTTGACTCAGCCTTCCATCCTTTCGAGATCAATAAAATGAGGACTTATTGTTGAGGGCAATATGCTGACTCTGTAAACCACTTAGAAAGGGCTGAAAAGCACTGTAAAGCGGTATATAAGTCTAAGTGCTATTGCTATCTACATGGGGGGAGGTGAGCAGTGATATGCCATAGGGTTCTGTCTTAGGCCCAGTACTCTTCAGTATCTTCATACATGACTTAGATGAGGGAATAGAAGGGAAACTCAACAGATTTGCAGATGACACTAAGCTGGCAGGAATAGCCAACACCCCAGAAGACAAGCTCAGGATCCAAAAAGATCTTGACAAGACTTGAACAATGGGCCCTATCCAACAACATGAAATTTAATGTGGAGAAAAGCAAGATTTTATACTTAGGCAGGAAAAACCAAAGGACCTTGGACTTCTAATGAACAATCACTTAAATATGAACCAGTAGTATGCGGCGGGAGCGGCCAAAAAAGCTAATACAATTTTTGGTTATGTAAACAGAGGCATAGAATCAAAATCACGTGAAGTATTAGTACCGCTTTATATAAAGCCTTAGTAAGACCACACCTGGAATACTTCATCCAGTTTTGGTCACCATATTACAAAAAAGATGTTGAGACTTTGGGAAAAAGTGCAAAGAAGAGCAACTAAGATGATTAAAGGCCTGGAGACTAAAACATATCAAGAATAGTTGCAGGATTTGGATTTGGTTAGTCTAGAGAAAAGAAGGACAAGGGGTGACATGATAGTGGTATTCCAGTATTTGAAAGGTTGCCACAAAGAGGAGGGGGTGAACTTATCTTCCAAAGCCCCAGAAGGCAAGGCGAGAAACAATGGATGGATAAAATACATGGTTACTTTCAAAGACATTATATTAGGAATGCATTATTGTTAGTGTGGGAGAAAGTCAGAGAACAACACTATTTGAGGATACCAGTTTGGCTTTCAACAATGGAAGCACTGATTCACCCAATTGTTATTAACATAGAAAATATTGCTAGATATAAAGATATTTTGAATGAAAAGGGGGAACTCAAAACTAAGCAAGAATTGAGTGATCAAGGGATTGATATGAACACGGTATTCACAAGTGCAGATACATTCTAGATACGAGAAAGATGTAAGACTATATGGTTTTTATAAAGAACTAACAGAAGCAGAGAAGATACTAACAGGGGCAGAAGAAAAATTGATTAAAAAAATGTACAGCTACCTACTAGGCCAGGGGTTTGCAACCTTAAACACTCAAAGAGCCACTTGAGCCCGTTTCCCACAGAAAACAAAACACCGGGAGCCACAAAACCTGGGTGGGCGTGGCCAACTCAACATCACTCACTCCCACCCAGTCACATGACACCCTCCAGCCACGGCTACCCAGGTTTTGTGGCTCCAGGTATTTTCTTTTAAACAGATTCTCCCTCTCCCCCCCCTCTCTCCTCTTTCTCCCTCTCTCTCTCTCTCCCTCTCCCTCTCTCATCTCTTTCTCTCTCATCTCTTCCTCCCTCTCTCACTTTCTCCCTCTCTCTCCCATCTCTCTCTCTCCCTCTCTGTCCTTGTGTCTCTCTCTCCCCCATTCTCTCTCCCTCCATCTCCCTCCCTGCCTCTCTCTTTCAGT
>QLTV01001342.1:0-14812 GCA_003457575.1 Thermophis baileyi | reverse complement strand
TCACACACCCCCCACTGTTCCAGTTATAAATTTAAACATCTTGACACCCCTCCAATTTATAGTTGGACAGCATTTTAACCAAGTTGTCTCACAAGATCCTTTCTTTAAGAACTACCAAAAGACCAAAAAACCCCTAAGAAGTAACTGGGTTTTTGAAACAAAGACCATTTTGCCAGTTAATCATATTTTATGCATTTTAATAAATAACATCAAGCTAATCTTTTGCCAGCTCAAAAATGGACTATGTGGTGTGTGATTGGTCTGTTCTAGAGAGAGGGAATGATTGGAATTGTGCTGGTCACAAACTAAAGTGGAAATTATAATAAGCTGACACGTAATTGGCGTGCTTCTACCCTTGCTTAATCTCTTCTGTTCATTTTCCTCACAAAGCATCCCTTTTCTTCTTGGCCCTACTATTTTGCTGGCTTGTTTTCCTCTGATGCGACAATCCCGATCTCACAGCTGGCATCCCCCCTGCCCACCGTGGCTGCCCCTGACCCCTTTTGCCCAGTGCCATCACCATTGTCATATCAGAGGAGCTGGGCAGGGCAATGGGTGCTCTGGGAACTGCCCTGCCATGGCTCTCACCAACTTGCATTGAGCATCAGCTGGCTGGCAGGTGTGTGGGCAGCTGTGGCTACTTCTGTGTGGTTGGATGCACTCTGTGCTCTGTGGCTCCAGTTGCTGCTGCTGATGGCGGCATGGTCCATCCTCTCACCACACCCAATGCCTTCTGCCCACCTGCTTGCTCACCTGCCTGCACACCCGGGCATTCTGCCCACCAGTTTGCTCATCCGCCCAGCACCCCTGCAGTTTGCTCACCTGCTCACCTGCCTGCGTATTTCATGCCCTCTGCCAATGAGCCCAGGCATCCCACATCACCAGCCCATGAACCCTACACAATCTGCCCACACACTCACTCCTGCAGCAAGTTGTCCCTGCAGCAAGTTAGCCATGTCAGGTTGTCCTGCAAGGAGTTGGCAGAGACGAGTTGCCCCGTTGTGTCAGATAGTTTCAAATTTAAACATGTTAAAAGTTTCTAAATTTTAAAATATTAAAATCATATTTAATTTGTCCTTCCTCTCACTCATTTTGGCACCATTCCTTTTTTGCACAACTGTCATTATGTCTCATTATGGTTAGGAGCTGAAAAGCTTGAAATGGACCAAAAGCTTATGAATCTTTGACAGGGCTATACCATAGGGCAGGGGTCGGCAACCTGCAGCTCCGGAGCTGCATGCGGCTCTTTGGGCCCTCTGCTGCGGCTCCCTGTCACCCTGTCGTGGCAGAGGGATGGCCGGAGCCTTAGTGTGGGAGCGAAGTGCCTTTGCACTTGCCTTTGCGTGGCAAAAGCATTCCGCCTTCATCGAGGTACATTTGCTGTTGCCGCCAGCAAAGAGGGCTGGGAGAGAACAGCGGGGTGGATCTTGCGGAGTGGGGGCCATCCCCCAAGTCTGGCCTTCCTCCTCCCTCATTGGTGGGGGCAAGAGAAAGAAGGGGGTGGTGTGGGAAAGCGCTCCCCTCCCCCACCGAGCGCCAAGCACAACAGATCAGTGGGAGGGGGAGATGGCCCGGCAGAAGCGCTCCCATTGGCAAGTTGGACGGTGGAGAGGCCTGGCCCAGCTCTCGCAGCGGGATGCTGTTCGGCGCCTCCAGATGCGAGCTGCCACCTTTGAAATGTGCTGCTTTCTGTTGCCTGTGCCTTTCCCGATCTCAGCTCTTTCACCACAGCGAGAGCTGTTTCTACTCGCTTTCTTTTCTGGTGCCTTGGGAAGACCCAATACCTCCTCCATGTGCCTTGGGAAGACCCAATACCTCCTCCATGTCCTGCCTGCTGTTCTTGCAGCGCCTTGTAACACAATGCAACCCTGCCCCACTTGCCCCTGGCAACTCTCTCTCTCTCGGGGCGGAGAGCAGGTCACACATCCAGCACCAACAAAACCAGAGGTAGCCACCCACCGTTGAGAGAGAGAGAGAGAGAGAGAGAGAGAGAGAGAGAGAGAGAGAGAGAGAGAGAGAGAGAGAGAGAGAGAGAGAGAGAGAGAGAGAGAGAGAGACTCAGCTTGATTTGGCTCTGTCTGCTCTCCTCTCTCCGCCTTTGCCCAGTTTTGCAAGAATTCAGCAGATACTGCCTTGGTGATGGGGGAGGGGGAGGTTTCGTCCCATACTTTGCCTGCCAAGTGTCTTCGGGGGTGCCCAGGGACTATATTTTCCAACCACTTTGGACTGAGTTGCAGGATGCGTATGCGTGCTTGTGTGAGTGTGCTGCTGTTTGGGATGATGCTTCTCTGAAGTATGTGCGGTGATCTAAGGCAGCAACCTCATGGTGCTGTGATGTAATAGCCTGACAGTCACTCCTTTTGCAACGTAACATTTATTTTTGTATCTTTGCAGAGACAGAGAGAATGTGACCGAATTTCCTTAGTTATTCCCTGGGTGTGGGGGTTGGGGAGTGGGGGAGAGGGAGGGAGTGAGGGAGAGGGAGGGAGGGAAGGAGAGAAAGAGAAAGAAAGAAAGAAAGAAAGAAAGAAAGAAAGAAAGAAAGAAAGAAAGAAAGAAAGAAAGAAAGAAAGAAAGAAAGAAAGAAAGAAAGAAAGAAAGGAGAGACAGAGAGAGAGAGACAGAGAGAAAGAGAGAGAGAGATGAGGGAGAGGGGGATGAGAGGGAGAGGGAGATAGAGAGAAAAAGAGAAAGAGATGAAAGAGAGAGAGAGAAAGAAATGAGAGTGAGAGGGATGAGAGGGAGATAGAGAGGGAGATAGAGAGAAAGAGAGAGAGAGAGAGATGAGAGAAAGAGAAAGATGAGAGAGAGGGAGGGAGGGAGAGAGGGAGAAAGAGATGAGAGGGAGAGAGGAAGGGAGTGAGGGAGAGATATGGGAGAAAGAGAGGGAGGGAGACAGAGAGGGAGATACCTATTTCCCATAGAAAAGAAAACAGGGAGCCACAAAAGCTGGGTAGGCGTGGCGGGGGTCGAGGGAGATAGAGAGAAAAAGAGAAAGAGATGAAAGAGAGAGAGAGAAAGAAATGAGAGTGAGAGGGATGAGAGGGAGATAGAGAGGGAGATAGAGAGAAAGAGAGAGAGAGAGAGATGAGAGAAAGAGAAAGATGAGAGAGGGGGAGGGAGGGAGAGAGGGAGAAAGAGATGAGAGGGAGAGAGGAAGGGAGTGAGGGAGAGATATGGGAGAAAGAGAGGGAGGGAGACAGAGAGGGAGATACCTATTTCCCATAGAAAAGAAAACAGGGAGCCACAAAAGCTGGGTAGGCGTGGCGGGGGTCATGTGACTGGGTGGGAGTGAGTGACATCGAGTTGGCCATGCCCACCCCGGTTTTGTGGTCTTGTTTTCTGTGGGAAACGGGCCCAAGTGGCTCTTTGAGTGTTTAAGGTTGCAGACCCCTGCCATAGGGCATAATCTTGCTTTCTAAAACAACGTTCAGAATTTACCGAAACAAGGACTTCCGGTTTCTCCTTCGGCGGCATCGGAAGCCGGACCACGAGCTCCGCGGCCAGCTCTGAATACTCCCACGCCCGAGGGTCCCTGATTGGGACCTAAGCCCCCCCGGAGAGGGGGTGAAGGGGGATGCCAGGAAGGAAGAGGGGAGCTGCATCTCCCCCACCTGAACTGGAAAGCCCCTAGCCAATGACATGGTGCAGAGGCAGCAAACATGGCTGCCACAAAGCCGAAGGAAGACCAGAACAGCAAGACTGAGCAGGAGGGAAAAGTGAGTGATTTGCGATCTGAGATTGTTGCCTTTTAAAAGAAAAAAAAGTGACCCCAAAAAATACGAGGGGGAAAAATATGGAAGCTAAATGTTAGCGGTGGGACAAGCATATTAAAATCTTGAAGAAAACGTTTTGAGAACTAAGAGAAAAAAAAAGTTTTGTTGGCAGTTTTAAAGAAGATGTGGTTTTGGAAAGATACTTTATTTTAAAGAAAAAATATTGACATTTGAACTGGAAGTTGCCTTTACCTTATTAAAACTAAATTGATTATTAAATACTTACCTACATATTGGACTTAATGAAATTGAAAGTGCAGAACAACAAAGAGGAATAATACTGACGTGAAGCACAAACGCCATCTTAAAGAAAGAAAGAAGGGTGCAGCACTTGGAATTTTTGTTCTTGCTGATTAAAAAAAAAAGCGGAATAAACCAAAAGAAGGGAGAGATGTGGTTAAACCCCGGATTTTTTTCCTTGGAATTTTGGTTGTAAAAATGATAACAAGGGGAAACAGAGACATGGAATGGATACATCAGGAGATTAAAGACATTATAAATGAACAGCGTATGGGAATGAAAGAAATACTTGAAGATATGGACTGCATTGAACTAAAACTAGAGAATATAATACAAAGAATAATAAGTGCAGAACAGATAAATGAGGAAACTATTGAGGACACTGGAAGAGTGGAAAAAACAGAGGAACTGGAAAAAAAACAACAAGAAAGAAAATACAATAAAGGGATGATGGAAACACCAAGGGTGAAAAAGGGATTGGAACAGAAGGGGAAGATCATAGATGGCAGGGAAAAGAAAAGGGGGAGAAAAGATGAAAGCAAAATAAAACAACAAAGGGGGAAAAAGAGAGGAGAGAAAGATAGAGAGTACAGCAAAAAAATGGAGTTAAGAATAGAAATGAAAGAGCAGTGAAGTAAAATATTTTAAAGTTAGAAATGTATGTATGTATATTAGAAATGTACAAAGTGGGAAAAGACCACATCTTGGATTGTTGGAAAGGAAGGAGAAGAGTAGGGAAAAGGGAAAAGAAAAGAAGATTAAAATAGAAATAAAATAATAGGGGAAAAAGACTAAAAGATAGATATTAAGATGAAAAGAAACATGAGAGATGTATTAAAAATGAAATGATAATGAATTGTAACTATTTAAAATATATATATATTGTTAAGACTATTGTATGGATATATGAAACTCAGAAAGCAAATGCTCACGACATGAGATGTTGAAAGACTAAAAATAAATAAAACTTATTGGGGGGAAAAATAATTTACCCCAACGAGGACAAATTATATTTAGTGGACACAGATTTCTGAATAAAATAGGACAAGGAACAGAACAGAAGACATTGAAAGACTTTGTGGTTGGCTGGGTACCACAGAGTTCATTGCCAAGAGTGGTTTTTCTTTTTATTCCAATTCTGCAATTTTTCCTTTTTGGGGGGGCGAGTTGGGTATTGGAGATGTCTGATGCATACAAGAGAATCCCCAGAAAGCAAGAAAGGTGGACAACACATATCAATATGAGGATAAAAAAAATAATTTATGTCATGATTAAGAGTTAAGTGCAGAGCAGAAATAAAGAAACATTACCGTATTTTTCAGAATATAAGACGCACCGGAGTATAAGACGCACCTTAATTTTTGGGGAGGAAAACAAGAAAAGAAAAACAATTCTGCCTCTTCTTATCAGCATCAGGATCAACGGCATCCTCACTTCCACTCGGATTTTGATAAGAGCAGCACAGATCTTTTTATCCGTTTAAAACAAACCCTATCACCCTATGGGCATTTAACTGGAGTGAGTGGGGTGGGGGATGATTTTCATGGGGGCAGAAGAGAGACTTGGCACCGAAGGCTCCGCTCCCGAGACACTCCTGTCTTCCTACCTATAGCCGTAGGCATTGAAAGCCTGGCTGTCTCGCAGCAAGGTCTGACGCTGCTGGACGCTGCCATCTCATAAACACGTTGCCAGGCTTCCCAGCAAGCCCCCTGCGCCTTTGCTGCCTCAGTCGGAGCCTGATTCCCGAAGCGGGAGGTCGGGACTCGTTTGGCGAAGAGGGCGCTGCGTGAGAGGCATAAGGCAATGCGGCTCGCCTCTCTGCCTGCCCCTTCTCCAGATGACCCAGGCGGAGGGTGGTTGGCTTCTGCTCCTGGCCCAGGAGACGGATCTGGCCAGGAGGAAAGGAAAAGTGAGTCTGCGGAGGAGGAGGGTGCGCAGCTCTGCAATGTGCATCGGGGAACCGGGACAGGAAAGCATTTTTGGGTGGCAGCACCGGCTGGAACTGCCCGCAGCCTGAAACGCAATGCACTTTTTTGGCTTCTGCATGCCCGGTTGAAGATCCACCACCCTCTTCCCTACATATTCATACAACAGGGCAGCTTTATCATGGCAGCCATTCAAGCGGACGGTGAACTGCCTCCGCTTCCGATCGTGCGCCACCTGGATGGGGAAGCTGCTACCGCTGGGCACCAGCAGATTGAGCGGAGCTGCCTGCGCCATGAACACCCACCCCGTGCCTTCCCCCCCTCTCCCCCGCCGCTGGCTACTTTGCCTTTCTCCGCACATGGTGGGGAAGGACTCGGAGGGGAGCCCGGGCGGGGAGGGGAGGGGAAAGAGCATGGAATGGGGGGATCCGTCCTCCCCAATCCTGATCAAGCAGTCCTCGCAGGCCAGCTACCAGGGGAGCGATCCGTGTGGTTCTCCGGCCAGGAAACTTCGTAATGGGAAGAGTAGAGGGGAGGGAACCCCTCCGGCCACGAAGCCCACACTGGGTGACAGGAGCCAAAGCAGCCTTCCAAAAACAAGGTTTTTGGAATCGGGGAGGAAAATTTGGACGAGGTTGGGAGCGGGCGCGTCTCTCGACTTCCGAAGCCGTTTGAGTTCCATTTCGCTGATTGCTCTCGTGAGAATTCTACCACTACCAAGGCTGCTTGTGAGACAGAAGGGTTTGTCCAGGCGCATGTGGTGCAAGGTGTGTGGGAAACCAGTCGCGGTAATGCTTTCCATTGTTGCAATTCTGATTTCTTCGATCAGGTCGCAGGGCGCGAGATCGGGGGGGAAGCACCTTCTCCCAATTGTTATCTATACCGCGAGTGATTTTTATAGCGTCCCCTCCTCCTGGGCCACGCCTGCACTTCGCTTGCCCCGTTTTCCACATTCGTTAAAGATACGTTACAGTGTTTGCACCGTGCCGGGCGAACGTCTCCCGTTCTACCTGCTTGTAGTGATTCGGTGGGAACCGCGATCTCGCACCCTGCGTCCCAATAGCAGAAATCGGCGCGAGATCGCGGTTCCCACTGAATCACTGCAAACAGGTTGAACGGGAGACGTTCGCCCGGCGCAGTGCAAATGCTGTAATGTGTCTTTAACAAATGTGGAAAATGGGGCAAGCAAAGTGCAAGCATGGCCCAGGTGGAGGGGACACTATAAAAATCACCTGCGGTATAGATAACAATTGGGAGAAGGTGCTTCCCCCCGATCTCGCGCCCTGTGTCCCGATCGCAGAAATCAGCGCAAGATCATGGTTCCCACCGAATCACTGCAAGCAGGTAGAACGGGAGCACCTGAAAATGCAACACGCAGAGGCCGAAAACCTCCAAAGGGTGGGGCAGTCGGGTTGGTCGGGCTACATTCGGTGTATAAGACACACCCAAATTTTCGCCCTCTTTTTGGGGGTAAAAAGGTGCATCTTATACTCCGAAAAATACCGTAATTGAATTTCATTATACAAAGAAGAAACATTAAAACTAACACAAAGGAAATAGCAGAATACCCAACAAAATATCTCCTAAGAGATAAATTAGACCCCAAAAACTTACTAACACCACATATCTAACAAAATTGAGCAAACTAAAAGACAAATGCCAGAGGAGCTGGTCCATAGGGCCAAGCCAGAAGCCACCAGTCCCTAATCAGAGGAACACTCAATTTCCTCAGAAGTCCGAAATTCTTACTAGATCTGCATTAAAAATGGCAGTGTATGGTGTCCCTGTAATAAAGTTAGCCTGATGATCAGTCAGCCTTGTGCTTTGGTGGAATATTCTATTTTTCTCTTTTATTTTTTAAAATGTATTTTAGAAATACATTTAAAATACGTTTAGAAATAGTAGTAACTGTGCGAGGGATCTTGGAGTCCTAGTAGACCATGGGTGTCAAACTTGATCGTGTCACATGACGTATCGTGATGTATCGCAACTTTTTTTGACTTGGTGGAGCCTGGGTAGGCGTAACCTCCGTGTGACACATCTGGCTTGCCGGCCACCAGTTTAATAGGCCTGTAGTAGACAATCATTTAAATGTGCCGTTGGCTTACCTGAACGGTCTTCTCTGTGCGCTGCGTAGAGAGTCCAAGCAATGGGTTAATCTTGGTCAGATGATCTGGGACTGAGTTTTTTTCATAGATTAAAGCACGCCCTCTGTGCTCCTCTGGTGAAAGCCCGCCAGTTTCAAACGAAGAAGATCAGAAGGACGTGCAGGAAATCCAAGGGAACCCTGGACCGAAGCCACCAGGGCGGGTTTGGACTCTCTACGCAGCGCATAGAGAAGACCGTTCAGGTAAGCCAATGGCACTTCTCCTGTGCGCTGCTACGAGAGTCCAAGCAATGGGATGTACCCAAGCTCAAGAGTCCTGGGCAGGAGACGGCCGGTCCAGGGAAGACAGAGTAGAACAGACTTGCTGAAGCACCCGCCATCCGAAGGCCACCTCAGCAGATGGGAAAGAGTTTAACTTATAGTTCTTCACAAAGGACGAAGGAGTGGACCACGTGGCCGCCCAACAGATGTCCTCCAGAGAAGCCTGCGTGGCCCAGGCTGCTGAGGTAGCCGTGCTGCGAGTGGAGTGCGCCGTTAAGTGGGGCGGAACCGGTCGTGACTGGGATTCATAAGCGCGGGCAATGCACGCCTTAAGCCATCTGCTGATAGTTTGAGAAGGCACCTTACGCCCCATGGTCGCCGGCTGGAACGCCACAAAGAGAGCCTCCGAGCGCTGGAACGAAGCAGTGCATCTGATGTATATCCAAAGAGCCCTCCGGACATCAAGCTTATGCCAGCGATACTCCAACGGGTGAGGAGGGTTCAAACAGAAGTCCAGGAGGATAACCTCCTGAACCCGGTGGAAGGAGGAATTCACCTTCGGGATGAAGGACGGGTCGAGACGAAGGACCACCCTGTCCGGAAAGAAGCGGCACAAATCCTCCCTCACCGAAAGTGCCGCCAGCTCGGAGACCCATCTGGCCGAGGTGATGGCGACCAGGAACGCCGTCTTGATGGACAGGTAATGGAGGGAGACCGTGTGCAGGGGCTCGAACGGCGAAGAGGTAAGTGAATCCAAAACGAGCGACAGATCCCAGGTGGGGTATCTGTGAACGGTCGAAGGCCGCAAATTGGCCGCACCTCTGAGAAAACTGCAAATACGTGGATGGTAAGACAAGGATCGCAGGTTGTCCACCTGGATGACCGTTGACAAGGCAGCAACCTGGCGTCGCAGAGTGCTAGCTGCCAGACCTTTCGAAAGGCCCGCCTGAAGAAAGACGAGGACCTGCTTAACTGAAGGAGCCAGGGGGTCGAGTTGTGACTGGCGACAAAAGGAGGTATAGGCCATCCAAGTGGAACCGTAAATACGTCATGTCAACTCCCGTCGGGACGCCTGAATGATGAGTATGACGTCTTCCGGCAAATCGTCCGCCCTCAGGAACTCCCCCTCAAGTGCCAGACGGTCAGTTGAAGCCAATGGGGTTCTGGATGAAGAAGAGCCCCTTGACTGAGGGAGATCTTGGAGTCCGGAATCCGCCAGGGGGGAGACACCGAGAGGTCCACCAGGTCGGCAAACCAAGGGCGACGGGGCCAGTGGGGCGCGACAAGAAGGATATCCGCGTTCTCTGCCAGCAACTTCCAAATCACTCGTGGAATGAGGGGAAGGGGCGGAAACACATATAGCAGCCCCGGAGGCCAGGGACTGCGTAGGGCATTGACCCCCTCCGCCCCTGGAACCGGGAACCTGGAGTAAAACCTTAGCAACTGTGTATTGGTGAAGGTTGCAAATAGGTCCACTTGTGGACGGCCAAACATCCGGCAAAGGTCCTGAAACAGCTTGAGGTGAAGGCACCACTCCGCCGGGTCCACCGTGGCACGACTCAGCCAGTCCGCCTGCAGGTTGTGGACCCGCGAGATGTGTTCCGCCATAAGGGACAGAACATGAGACTCCGCCCAGTGACTGAGGCTCACTGCCTCGAGCATGAGGCGCCTCGACCTCGTGCCGCCCTGCCGGTTGATGTGGGAGCGGGCGGCAACATTGTCCGTGAGGACAAGAACATGACAATGCTGGAGAGTGGACTTGAAATGTCGGAGGGCTAGGGCCACTGCCCGCAGTTCCAGCAAGTTGATGTTGGCATTGGCTAGGTCCGCCGGAGTCCAACGGCCCTGAGCCAGGAGAGACCCCGTGTGCGCTCCCCAGCTGAACAGGCTGGCATCGGTAGTAACAGTCACCCTGTCGGGGTCTAGGAAGGAACAACCCTTCAGGAGAGCTGGAGAGGCCCACCAGACTAGAGAGCGAAGGACGATGGGTGACACCAAGACTACGGTGTTGGAGTGGCTGGTTCCACGATGCTGAAATGGCAGAAGACTCCACTGGAGCGGCCGAGCATGTAGACGAGCCCAGGGAACTATTCCAATGCATGAAATAAGCTTGCCGAGGAGCTTGGAAAGTAGCGACACCGGGACCTGATGTAGCTCTCGAACTGTCGCAATGAGGGAGACGATGCTGTCCCGGCGTTCGGGAGAAAGGAACACCTCGCACATCATGGTGTCGATGACGGCCCCAAGGTGCAGCAAAGAGGTAGTCAAGTGACTCTTGGCAAGGTTTACCGAGAAGCTGTGAACCTGCAACGCCTGGATAGTATGGTGGAGGTCTTCGTATGCCCGTTGGGGTGACGTCGATTGAATAATTAAGTCGTCCAAATAACCTTTGAGATGCAATGGATGAGCCCAAAGAGATGCCAGCACCACGTCCAGTAACTTGGTGAAGACTCTGGGGGCCGAAGAAAGGCCAAACGGAAGGGCCCGGTACTGAAAGTGGGCCCCCTTGTAACAAAATCTGAGAAACCTCCGGTGAGATGGACAAACTGGAACATGTAAATAAGCCTCCTTGAGGTCAACAGAGGTGAGCCAATCCCGACGCCTGATGCACCCCAGGATGGACTTCAGGGAGTGCATCTTGAAGCGGTGATAAGCGACGAAAACGTTGAGCTGCTTTAAGTTGAGAATGGCCCGCCAGACCCCCGAGGCCTTTGGTACCAGGAAGAGAATGGAATAAAAACCCCGTCTCTCCTGACCCTGGGGCACCCTCTCTATGGCCGCGATCTGAAGAAGATGGTGGATCTCTGCGTCCATCAGCGCTCGTTTGCTTGCGTCGTGTGGAACGGAACAGCGGATGAATCTGGTGGGAGGCCGGGCGAAAAAGTCGATTCTGAGGCCGAGGCGGATGGTTTGAACCGCCCAGACGTCTAAAGACGTAGCTTCCCATTGGGCGGCAAAATACTGGAGCCTGCCCCCGATGGGAAGATCCAAGAAGGAGTCATTTGGACCTCCTGAATCCCCTGGATCCAGATCCCTTGAAGGGACGCCTGGTCTGGGAAAAGGAGCGGCCCCTGTCTCTGTTGGTAGAGCGGTCTTGACGATCGGACCCCTGGTAACACGACCTCTGGGGTTGGGGACCCCCAAAAGGAAGACTCAGTCCGAAAGGGCTGTCATCTGAAGTACGGTGTGGAGCGTCGGTCAGCCCTCCTGTAAACCCTGGGAAGCACCTTGCGTTTGTCCTTATCCTCCACGAGGATAGCATCCAGCGAGTCACCAAAGAGTCGTGTACCCGAGAAGGGTGCAGCGGCAAGATGCCATTTCGAGCGCGCATCAGCTGACCAATTGTGTAGCCACAACATTCTGCGAGACGTGACAGAAGCCCCCATAGCCCAGGAGGCGAATTTGGCCGCATTAAGCATAGCATCAGCGGAAAGCTCTGCAGCCGCCAGGAGTTTAGTTAGATCCTGGCGGAGACGGCTGTCCTCGGCTCCCAGACGCAACTGCATCTCTCTGATCCACATGATAGATGTGCGGTTAAAGAAGGATGCGGCCGTGGCCGCCCTGACAGACCAAGCCGCTGCCTGGTGACTCTTCCGCAGGATGGATTCAGCCTTACGGTCATCAGGCTTAAGGCCCTCTGCAACTTCAGAAGGTAGCACAGCTGAAGATACCAGATTTGTGACGGGAGCATCCACTGTCGGCAACTGTAGGAGTTCATCAATATCCGGCCCAAACCTGTAGAACTTACGTTCCATCGAAGTAGGACCGGGTGTGGCAGCCGGTTGGCCCCAGGCCCTCTTAATAGTTTCGATGAATAATTTAGAGGAAGGCAAAAACTCGGCTTCTTTCTCTGGCTCAGAAAAGAGGCCTGCCGCGTGGTCAATTCCCACAGATTGCTCAGCTGACTGGACAGCAACGTCTAGATTGGCAGTGAGCTTGGCCTTACGCAACAAAGTCTTGAAGAGAGTCGGCTTAAAGAGACCAGTGAAGGTTGGCTGGTCGGGAATGACACCCTCATCGTCAGAGAACTCCTCATCAAGAACACTGCCTTCGCCATGCAATGAAGATTCACCTTGCAAAGATGTCTCACCCACATCAGAAGAGTGGCAGGAGTAAAAATCCCCAGCTGAAGGCCAGGCACCCTGCATAGGGACAGAAACAGTAGGGCAGGCCGAAGTCTGTTGGATGCCCATTGCAATGCCCTGAGAATAAGCATTAGCAATCATATCTTGCAATGCTGGGGGAAGCTGTTGCCAAGCATCCACTCCTTGACGAAGGCCCGCCGCTGTGGGGGTGAATGTAGCCACAGGAGTCGCCCTACCTGAGATAGGGGTGGCCACTTGGGCAATGGAGCCAGTGGCCTAGGAAACTGGAACAGAAATCTCCTCAGCAGACCTAAAGAGAGCTCCAGGTTGATGTTCCGGGGACCAATCCGCCTCAGGAGCTGCATCTGAAGCCATTTGCTGATTACCAGGAAGAGCAGATGGCAAAGGTAGAGATGGTTGTGCAACCTGAAATTGCTGCTGTGGCAAACGTTGAGGAGATGCCTGCAGAGGCAGAGACAACGAAGCCTGTTTCTGGGCCTTCTCAAACTGCTTCTCTAATGCCCTAAGTCTTCGCTCTGCATCTTTAATTGATGCCACTGAAGTAGAGGCCTCAGAGGAATGAGACTTGCTTTTAGAAGAATGGCTCTTAGAAGAGGCCTTCTTTGGAGCAGTAGAGCTGGATGACTGCTTATCTGCAGTTTCTTTGGGCTTATCTGCCATTTTAAGGGCTGTAACAGCACAATTTGTAGGCCACGAGGTCTGGGCCGGATACTAGCCAGATAAGGGCTTCTAATAGGTCCTTGCAGGGAATCCTCCCGAATGGCTGAAGGCTACACATTCACCCAGCCGCAAGTATGAGCGTTGTGAAATAATACAGCACAATCCAGTCAAGAGGTCACTTCACGAAGCTCAGAAACAGCACCAGCAGGTGAAGAGCAAACAGCCAGAGACACGTTGCAAAATGAGCAAGGCAAAATGGCCACCGGAACTGAGGAGCTCTCAAAAATGGCGCCCGACACTAGATGGGGTCAGGAACTCAAATAATGGCCAAACAAAATGGCCACCGGCACTGAAGTCACCAGCCCGAGCCAGCAATGGCTGCCTGCCAATTAACAGGCCAGGCAGCATAAAGCACAGGGACGGCACAGTAATAAAAACGGCCCCAGCGAAAACTGCTTAGCTGATAGTCCAGCAGGCAGAGCTGAGCAAGAGGGCGATCCCTGGCAAGCCAGGGAATCCCCTAAACCACGTGGGCGGTTCCCAAAATGGCCACCGGCACTGAAGTCACCAGCCCGAGCCAGCAATGGCCGCCTGCCAATCAACAGGCCAGGCAGCATAAAGCACAGGGACGGCACAGTAATAAAAACGGCCCCAGCGAAAACCGCTTAGCCGATAGCCCAGCAGGCAGAGCCGAGCAAGAGGGCGATCCCCGGCAAGCCAGGGAATCCCCTAAACCACGTGGGCAGTTCCCAGAGCAGCCTCAGATCCAACGCTCGGCACAGAAGCGGCTAGAAAGATCGCCCCCCACAAGGCAGTAACTCCAAAGGAAAACAGGCCAGAACGGGGTATAGCCCCACGGGGCAGGAACCCAGGAGAAGCCGACAACGGCGAGTTTAGCCCCTCGGGGCAGGGACTCCAGCTGCTATGTAAATGATAATTGGAGGTAGAGGGGGGGGCGGTTCTCATCAGCGTACCGACTAACCAGCACTCCCCCCAGCAGCAAGACAAGTACAAACCTCAAAATAAATGAACAAAGAAAGAGAGTCCAAGCAATGAAGTAATTGTGATCAGGAGCAAAAATAAAACGTGTCCCACTCATCGACTGAGTTTTGAAACTGGCGGGCTTTCACCAGAGGAGCACAGAGGGCGTGCTTTAATCTATCAAAAAAACTCAGATCATCTGACCGAGATTAACCCATTGCTTGGACTCTCATAGCAGCGACACAGGAGAAATGAGCCAGCAGTGTGCAGCAGCTTCCAAAAAAGCCAACGCAGTTCTAGGCTGCATAAACAGAGGGATAGACTCAAGATCATGTGAAGTGTTAATACCACTTTATAATGCCTTGGTAAGGCCACACATGGAATACTGTATCCAGTTTTCGTCGCCACGATGTAAAAAAGATGTTGAGACTCTAGAAAGAGTGCAGAGAAGAGCAACAAAGATGATGACAGGATGGAGGCTGAAACATATAAAGAAGGGTTGCTGGAATTGGGTATGTATAGTTTAATGAAAAGAAGGAACAGGGGTGACATGATAGCAGTGTCTATCTCAGGGGTTGCCACAAAGAAGAGGGAGTCAAGCTATTCTCCAAAGCAGGGGTCACCAACCTTTCGGACCTCAGGGACCACTAAATTCATAATTTTAAATCCCGCGGACCACTAATATGATTTTTTTAAAAAGATAAATATTTAGTGCAATATACAGACCCCTCACATCCTGGACACAAACTGTTTCAA
>QLTV01001341.1:80591-91474 GCA_003457575.1 Thermophis baileyi | reverse complement strand
TATTTTTTTTCAAGATGTCTCCCAGTCATTTCGCCTAATCAGCTTCCGTTCACTCACGAGTGCTCTTCTTCCTCTTCCTCCAACTTTCTCTCACTTTCTCTTCCTTTCTTCACTTTCAATTGTCCCTTTTGCCACAGTCTTTTTCCAATCCTTCTTTTAAGTCTCTTAAGTCCTTTGCAGTACGGTATTGTAATTCAAATCAATCCTTCACCTCTCCTCCACTCTATTATTTCTCGATGTCCGTTCCTGCAGCTTCTGCTCCCACTTTCACTTCGCCGCTTTTACATTCCAGGAGCCACTCTCTGTCGTCTTTAATATCTCCAAATCCACCAAAAGGGATCTCCTTCTGTCTCTTCCTTTTAGATGTTAAAAATCCACTTTCCTTCGCTTTCTCACCACTCGTCCCAGCTGTTTTTCACTCAACGCTTCCCTCTTCTCGTCACTCTGTCACGCCTCCGGATCGGCTCGATGAGTCGATTTCTTCTGTGACCGGATTGTGGGGTTTCCTCTCGCTATCTGGAGAGATTGCCTTTCTCCTCCGATGCCTCGAGGTTTCCCCTTTCTACCACTGCTCCCTCCGAGATCAGCTTCACCCGTGGGCCTCCGTAAATCACAAAAACACGGCAACAGCTCACGGAGGTCCGCTTGCTGCTCCGCTCCGGCGTGACTTCCTAGTCTGGTCTTATGGAACTCGCATTTTGACAGTTTGGCATACAACTTGGCATTCAGGAGTTAGTCTAGTACTTGGCGTACTAGTTTCACGTGTTCGTCCATCGTTTCAGAATAGATGAGAATGTCATTCAGATACACCAGAACCCCTTTGTATAAGTGCTCGTACAACACTTCATTTATCAGTTGCATGAACACGGCTGGGGCTCCCTGTCATCCAAAGGTCATCACTCTAAATTGGTAGCATCATAACGGGCAATTGGAGGTCTTCCATTCGTCACCTTCTTTAATTCTCACTCGATAGTACGCCTCCTTGTGGTCTACCTTAGTGAACACGTTCCCTTTGGCTAAATGTCCCAGCATATCTTTCATGAGGGGGAGCGGGTACATGTTTTCCACACACACACACACCATTTATCCTTCTAAAATCTATGCATAATCTCAGTGACCCATCTTTTTTCTCCTTAAACAGCACAGGGGCTGCTACTCAGGATTTTGCAGGCTGAATGAAACCCCTGGCCAGGTTTTTATTGATGTAGTCTCTCAGCTCCCTCATCACCTTCAGAGTCATTGAGTACATATTGGGCTTAGGGAGTTTCACCCCTGGCAAGATCTCGATTGCACAGTCCATGGGACGACGGGGGGGGGGTGTAGGACATTGCATTCCTTTTCACTGAACGCCTCCGCTAAGTCCCGGTATTCTTTGAGGATGGTCTGTGCTTTTGTTGCCAATTTGGATGCCGCTTTTGTGCGCTCAATTCCTTCCCTCCACTCTCTCTGCTGATTAGGCTCATCCTGCTTCCTTTTCAGGGGGCGTGGCTCTCCCCCGCCATTGCTACACATCTCTCTCCCTTTCCCCAATGCACAACGGGGTTCCACTTGGTTAGCCAGGTTAGCCCCAGTATCATAGCCTCTGCCATTTTTGGGGCGACCACAAACCAAATGGTCTCTCTGTGGGCTCCTAACTTTAGGTGCACCAGTTCAGTTAGGTAGGAGGTGGGCGAGCCCCCCATGGTGGAGCCATCAACCTACTCAAATTTCATGGGTTGGCGCAGCTTTCTCACTCACAATCCCAACTTCCGCACTCTCTGCAGGCTGACTAAGCATCGGGTGCACCCTGATTCTATTAGGGCCTTTATAACCCTCTTCACCCCCAAATGGGGTACTACGATCTCCACTTGGGCTGACAGGGAGGTCTTCCCCCTCACTGTCACTCTCATAGAGCGTCAGCTGGGGATCTTGCTCAGTTGGAGTTCCCTCCCCTTCACTGAGGGGGGGGGAAGACCTCTACGACTTGGCATGCCACTCGCGACTTCTCCTTCCCTTTCTTAGGCGGCTTCCTTGGTTTTGATGGGCTCGGAGCCTTCAGGGTTGACATGGGTGCTGGTGCCTGGCAGACTGCGGCTCTGTGGCCCTCTTGGCCGCATCAGAAGCATGTACTGGGTCTGCACCTCGGGGCTTCAGAAGGGGCAGGCGCCTTCGCAGTAGTGGCTTTCTGCCCCAGGAAGCGCCACTCCTGGCTCCTTTTTAGGTGGCCTCCGTGCTGCTTATATTCCACTAGGTCCAGCTCCACGCTTGTTGCCAGATGGTACCAATTTTGGATTCACTCAGGTATTCCGCAAGGTAGGCACGTGTGGTACAACTCCCAGTTCAGGCCGTCTCGGAAGTAGTGGACCAGGAGTCACTCCGGCCAGTGCCTCAGCCTCCCCACCAGTCTTCGGAACTCATGAATGTATTCGGTCACCAGTCTGCTCCCTTGCTTGATGGCACGGATGTTGGATTCTGCCCACCGGACTTGTGTGGTGTCTCCGATTCAGGCTCTGAGCTCTCCTAAGAAGGTATCAGGGTCCCCCAACTCGGGTGCCCCTTCACCATGGAGGCCTGTCACCCATTCCACTGCCTCTCCTTCTAAGTTCACCACGATGGCATTCACGCAAGCCACATCATCAAAGTAAGCTGGCCCACACCTGGTTCAGGAAGAACACCAACTTCTCTGGACTCCCATCAAATGTGGCCTTGATTGGCGGGGGCTCAATGGGGCCTGGGGCACCCCAATATCCCTGCGGCCATCCCTCTCCATAGGGAAAAGGACAGGGCTGAGAGCCTGCAGCTGCTGGTTGTACTTGAAGTTGGCCAGTGATTCCATGCGACTGGGCTGCCACCCGTTGGGGTCCAGCAACACCTTGCCCTGGAGCTGGAGCTGGCTGGGGAATGGTGGTCCGTGGGGGTTTGGCTGCTCCCAAGGCTGCAGCTCCCCCCCGTTCTTGGCCAGGGTTGAGGCAGTTGGGGTGGGAGAGTCGTCAAGGATTGACTGGCTCCTGCTCTGGGAGTTTGGGCCACTTGCCATGCCGATTCTCCTCCCCGCATCTCCATTCTGACAAACCTCTCTCTCAGCTGCTGAGAACCCTGAAGCTGACCTGACCGAAGCCATTTTGAGGCTTCAGTGTTGCCACACTGGAGCTGGGGGAGAGGGAGGTGGGAACAGAGATAGTTGGGGTTTGTAGCAAAACCAAAATATTTTCTCCTGGGAACCAAGGACATTCCCACAGGTGGCCGAAGAGAGGAGGAGTGAAGTTTCCAAGCAACCGGACAGCACCCTGGTTGGACCATGTGACTGATTGTTTGGGGAAGGGAGAAAACCTTTACTTTTAATTAAGTGAAAACCGCAGGAACATTCAGAGTCAGTTTTCACCAGCCTGTGCCAATATGATATATCCAAATAAAACTATTATTTGAGGAATCTACCTGCCTCGGAGTTATGTTTGCTATGGGTGTATTACTTGGAACCCTGACATTAAACCGACTCTCCTAATTTTCCGCTCCAACCAAAGCAGCTCTCCGGGGTCCTGAGCCCCGGCTGCTCACCCGGTCTACCCCGGGAGCAGGAAGACTCAGGGAAGATGACAGGATGGAGAAGAGAGGGGACAAGACCGCAGGAGCCTGCGGTGGGGTCCTGGAAAGCCTGCAGGTCCCCTCGGAGACCCAACGAGTGGCAGAGGCTGTGGCGGAGATCGCGCGCCAGGTGGGCACCCAGCCCAAAGTCTGCACCAAGGGGCCTGTCACCAGGGACCTGTATCAGGCGGAGGAAGACTTCAGCGGCCGAGGCTTGTTCCAGGAGCCAGTGAGGGACCATCCAGTGACATTGACTAGGGAGTTGAGGACCACAATCCTCGAATGGAGGGCAAGGAGACCGCTGGACCTGAGTGACTCTAGAGACTGGAGATACCAGACCGCGGTACACAGCCAGACCTTGGAAGAGTTGCCAGGAAGGTTCAACCAGCTGAGCCTTGGCAGCTTGGGGCACTCGCACTGGCCCAAATGCACGAGGGTGATTCTGAACCAGCTGACTTTGACGTTTCCTCCCCGGCAGGACCAGTCCACCACCACAGCATCCCAGCTGGCCAGCCCTATGCCGCTTCGCTCAGCGCAGTCGAGCTCAGGCCTGCTTCCTCCCCAGCGGGACCGATCTACCCCCGCAGTGTCCCGGGCAACTAGCCCTCCACCGCTTCCTTCAGCGCAATCAAGCCCAAGACCGCAGTGGAGCCCACCGAGCTGTTCCTACAGACTCAAGTCAATGGGCTCCAAAACCCACGAGAACCAATGCAACAACACAGGTACTTAGGCAACACACACACATGCACTCAAAGGCTAGTACTCACTGCTCATTACTCAACTCTTTCCCACTTCTACTACACTTCCTCCAACTATTACTTCTTAAGAGTCCTACTGCTGGAGAACACTCTTTCTGTTTTAGGTTGCTTTACAAACACACACAACTCCTTCCCTCTCTCCCACACACCAACCCCACCACCCCCACCTGCCTCTCTGCTCAGCTTTTATAGCCAATAATTGCTGTGCTGGCTAGGGAGAGGTCTTAAAGGGACAGAACAACCAATAGAAGAGAATATTTCTAGCTCAGGGTTGAACTGTGGGATCCTTGGTGCTCTCTAAGCTTGGTGGTTTTCTTGCAGACATTTCATTACCAAACTAGGGTAAACAGTGCTCCCTTCTAGCACTGATGATGTCACCTAGTTTGGTAATGAAATGTCTGCAAGAAAACCACCAAGCTCGGAGAGAACCAAGGACCCCACAGGACAGAACAGCAGCAGCACAGGTGTTGGCCATTTTGTAGGCAGTGTGTCCTCTCACATACCTCACCCCTATAATTAAAAAAATCACTATTCTTTGATTTTTTTTTCTTTTTTATCAGGCTACTGCCATCTCTGTATCCTTCCCATATCACAATGGGAAGTCAGTGATGACATTTTGTTGTCCCACCCAATGTGTAATACTGAAGCGGTATGGTTGCAGATACCACCTGATTAACCAGGAATTGGTATCCTTCATCTGCTGCAGCCAGGTGAGTGGTTGGTGGTCAGTTATCACAGTGAATTCCTGACACCAGAGATAAACACAGAGAGCACTGATTGCCCATTTCAGCACATAAGCTCCCTTTTCAATGGTGCTACATTTTTGTTCCCTTGGGAAAAGTTTCCTTGACAAGTAGATCACAGGGTGGTCCATCCCTTCATAGTTTTGAAGGAGCACTGTGCCTAAGCATATGATAAATGTGTCTATACAAAAAATGGTTGGGACAAATGCAGCCCTTTTAATACTGGCTTCCCACATAATGCATCTTTCATCTTTTCAGATACCTCCTGGCATTCTTTAGACCATGGTACTTTGGAGGGTTCTGTTTTTCTCAGGTCTGTTAGGGGTTGGGCCACAGTAGAAAAATGAGGGATAAACCTTTGGTAACATCCTGCCAAACAAAATTGTGAACATCTTTCTTTGTTTTGGGGGCTTCCACCTGTTTCAGGGTTTCAACCTTTCTCTGTTCAAGTTTTATCTCCCCCTTACCAGCCATGAACCCCAAGTATCGGGTTTCCTGATATCCCAGATGGCACTTTTCTGGCTTTATGGTTAAGCCAGGTTTTCCTAGACAATTGATTGTTAGCCTTAGGTGTTGAACATGTTCTTCCCAGGTCTTGCTGTAGATGAGGATATCATCTAAACAGGCAGCAAGCACACCATTCCCCTTGACCTGGTAAGATTTTATTCATTAACCTCATGAAGGTAGCAGGTGCCCCATGTAGACCAAACAGCATTTTTTTTAAACTGAGAGTCCCTGCGGAGTAGCAAATGCTGTCTTCTCTTTGGAATGCTGTTCCAGTGGAATTTGCCAGTATCCTTTGGTTGAATCCAAAGAGGATAAATACTTGGCTCCACCTTGGCCATCCAAGAGCTCATCCACTCTGGGCATCAGGTATTCATCAAACTTTGCCACCTTATTTGCCTGAAGTCTACACAAAACCGTATGTCCCCATTTGGCTTTGGGATCAATACAATTGGAGAACACCAATCACTTACGGATGGTTCTGTTATGTCCATCTGGAGCATCTTTTCTACTTTGTTTTGTAACACACCTTTCTACCGCTCAAGAATTCTATAGGGACGTTGTCTAATTGGTTGGGTTTCATCTGTTTCTATTTTGTGTTCAACTAAGGCAGTGATGCCAAGTTATACAGTAAACATACTGTACATTTACAGTCCTCTAACATTTTTTCTATCTTTCTTTTGTCTATCCCCTAGGTCCAAATTGATATGTACATTTCAATGGGATGGTTGCAGTATCACATCCCAAGCTTGATCCAACAATTCTGGATGCCTTTCCTTCAGTACCAGCAAAGCCATCCCAGGTTCAGCTCTATTGTGCCATTTCCTCAGGAGGTTGGCATGGTAGATTTTCTTGTCTCCCAATTCAATTTCATAATTTACTGGCCCAGTTCTCCTCTTTACTATGTAGGGACCCTGCCACTTAGCCTGTAGTTTGCTTTCTTTACTAGACAATAGTAACAGGACTTAGTCTCCTTCATTAAATTGCTTCACCTTTAAACCTCTATCATAATGTCTTTTGGCATTCTCTGGCTGTTTCTAAAAGTTCCTGGGCAATGTGTCTTAGGGTTTTTAACTTATTCCTCTGCATTAAGATATATTCAATTAGGTTTTTAGGGCCTTTTAGGTTTTCACACCAACCTTCCTTAATGGTATCTAGAACCCCACGAGGTTGTCTCCCATACAGTAAATCAAAAGGGCTAAATCCCATGGATGCCTGGGGAATTTCCCTGTATGCAAACAATAGAAAAGGCAGCCATGTATCCCAATGTTTTGGGTCTTGGCCTGCATATTTCTTGAGCATAGCCTTTAGGGTCTGGTTCATTCTTTCCGTAAGACCATGGGCCTATGCGTGATAAGGACTTATACACACCCCTTTTATCCCTAGGCCTGCATATAAATATTTAAGCAGGGCTAATTGGAAATTGGTTCCTTGATTTATAAGGATCTCATTTGGTATCCCTACTCTTCTGAAGATCCTGACCAGCTCCTCGGCTATTTGTTTGACGGTCACAGTCCTTAATGGAACTGCTTCAGGATACCAAGTGGCATAGTCACAGACTACTAGGATATACCCGTTGCCTTTACTAGATCGTGGCAAAAGGCCTACAATATCCATGGCTATTTTAGAAAAGGGAATAGGGAGACTAAAGGTACTCTTTCAATAGGAACTTTGTCGTGTTTCCCTTTTGGCTTTACCAACTGACACACAGGGCAGGATCTACAGTACTGGGCCACCTGTCCACAGATCCCTGCCCAATAGAATCTATCCAAAATTCTGTAAGTGGTCCTATCCCTACCCATATGTCCAGACCAGGGGTGGAATTCAGCCAGTTCGGACCAGTTCGGGCAAACTGGATGTTAATTTTAATCTGGTTCGCCGAACCGGTTGTTCCAAGGACTGGCTGATCCCGCCCACCCCACCCCGCCCCTCCCAGGAGTCTCCACGCGCCCCGTTTTGGATGCCAGATAAGTGCAGGGCCCGCGCGGAGGCTCTGGGAGGGCGAAAAACGGGCCTACCGGAAGTCCGGAAACGGGCCCATTTCTGGCCTCCGGAGGGCCTCCGGACCCCGGGGGAGGCCGTTTTCGCCCTCCTGGAGGCTCGAGGAAAGCCTCCGGAGCCTGGGGAGGGCGAAAAACAGGCCTACCAGAAGTACCGGAAGTCCAGAAACAGGCCCATTTCCAGCCTCCGGAGGGCCTCCAGTGCCCGGGGGAGGCCGTTTTTGCCCTCCTGGAGGCTCGAGGAAAGCAAAATCTCCATTCCCACCCCACTCCAGGGGAAGGATACTGCAAAATCCCCATTCCCTCCCCGCTCCTGGGGGAAGGATATTGCAAAATCTCCATTCCCACCCCACTCTGGGGCCAGCCAGAGGTGGTATTTGCTGGTTCTCCGAACTACTCAAAATTTCCACTACCGGTTCTCCAGAACCTGTCAGAACCTGCTGAATTTCACCCCTGCCTCCGTGCCTTGCCCGGGGTCATCACAAGAAGGCTTGACAGTCCCTGCCCCCTCCAGGTGTTCTTGGGTACTTAGGGCAATCATCTGTCTCTTCTCCCTCGGTCCATTCTCAGCAGACGCTGATCTTGATCCCCGCGCTGGGTCCGGTCGCTGTTACATCCAGCTACGTAGGGCACCCCCTCCTCATCCCCCTCCATGCTACCTCCACCATCCCCCTCCATGCTGGGGCCTCCCCCCTCCCATGTGTGGCAACTACGAAACAGAGCTCAGGAATGCCTGGCTTCGGCTGATGCCATTTCGGAAGTTGACAGGCGGCTCCCCTTTACGAGGGGGAACGTACCTGGAAAATATGAAGCACAGGCATGGGTGCTTCAGAATAAAAGAGGAAGAAATCCAGAAACACATTGAGGAAATCAAAAAGTTAACAGCTGGGATCCTGACTGTCCAAACTGATCTGCAGCAAAACTATATCCTTGCAGAGAAGTATCATGAAATGGAGGGAATGTTGGCAAGCAAGGTGGATGACCTGAACAAGGAGTTAAGGGAGCTGCAGCAAAAGTTTGCTGAGGTCACGGGAGAGAAGGAGAGACTTCAGGAGGAGAGTGCCAGGCAGCACTCAGAGGTGCTCCTCATGCAGAGAAGCTTTCAGGGCCAGTATGTTCGTCTGGAGTAGGTGGAGGCCCTGGAGAAGAAACTCAGCTGCACCATTGAGAACCTGAAAGCAGAACTCGACAGCCAGGCAACCAGAAACCAACAAGAGCTGCAGAGAGCTCAAAAGCTGCAGCAGGAACTGGTCCATCTACAGGTCACCTCGGTGCCTCTGGCAGAACACTCCCAAATCAGGCCCCCTCCCCCTTTGTGTCCTCCTTTGGCTTTTGGGGTTTTTCCTTGTGGAACTTATTGATTAACCTCACTGCTCTCACATCTCTATTTTTCACCCATGAGGCTTCTGATAAGGGGTAACCTTTCCACTGGACCAAGTACTGTAGCTTCCCCTTATATAATCGGGAATCCAGAATTCGTTTCACTTCATAATGGGTTTCCCCTCCACCACGATGGGGCTGGGCTCTGGTCAGGCTAAGGGTCTGACTTCTGACCTTTCCAATGGTTTCAACAAGCTACTGTTGAAGACCGGAGGAACCCAATAAGCAAGGAAGCTTCAACTCCACCGTAACTGGATTAATCACCTTCACTATTGGGAATGGGCCCAAGAATTTTGGGCCCAACTTCCAGCAGGGCAGTTTTAACTTCAGGTACTTAGTGGAGAGGTAAACCCCCTCCCTTACATGGAAAGGCCTTTGTGGGTACCGTTTCTTGTTGGTTTTTGTCTTTTGTGTTTCCGCTGTTTTCATCAATGCCCGCTTCACATTACCCCAAACCCCTCGCAATGTCTCAAACCACTCGGCCAGGCTAATTGAGGAGGGAGCCTCCTGAGGGTACTTGGGATCGGGATGAACTCCACTCCATTCACCACCTTGAAGGGGGTGAGGCCCGTGCTACTATGCTATCAGAGTTTGTTGCAGCACACACAATCAGACAATTCAGCAGGATTCAAAACTTCTTTATGTATATAATAACACATAAGGCAAATATACAATACCCATGCTGGTTTTTCCAATGTGGTAGAGAGAAGAGATTGTAAGTAGGTACAAACACAGGCCAAGAGAGAGCAGAGACAAAGGAACTCTCCTATATACAGAAACAGTTGAGCTAAGCCATGCCCAGGCTCCTTGCTGTCTGAATAAGCAAACAGCCCCCATTGGCTGACCTTCTTGCCATGTCTCTTCCAGTCTATGAACTCTCATATGCTGACACTCCTCCCTTCATGACTGGGATAGACATAAAGCCAAATAACATAATATTCTTCCCATGGTGCACTCCACCCAATGGCTTGGTCATTATATCTGCCAGATTGTCCTCTGAAGAACAGTGAAGCAAGCTAATTAATTTACATTTAATGGCTTCTCTTACATTACAATATTTAATGTCCACATGCTTGCTTCTATTTTTTACTCTGTCACCTGTTGCCATTTTTATGCAAGCAGCATTATCCTCAAACACCGTTACAGCTTCATTTACCTTTACATTTAAATCCTGTAACAGCTGTACATACCAAGTTACCTCTGAACAAAATTCAGATAAAGCAATAAATTCTGCCTCTGCAGTAGAAATGGCTACAGTTGTTTGTTTTCTGGACTTCCAACCAATTAAAGCCCCTCCAAACAATACCACAATCCCAGAATTGGACTTTCTGTTTTTTACATCATTTGTATAATCACTATCAACATAGCATTTCAATTTTTATTCTTCAGAGACCTGTATTTGAAGACCCAAATTCACAGTTCCTTTCAAATACCTGAGAATCCTTTTTATACCCATCCAATACAATTGCGTTGGTGCAGCAGTAAAGCGACTGTTAAGGAATTGTGCAGAGTAACCTCTGGACCCTGAAGGCTTGCACAGTGAACCGTAATGTTGCGGTAGATATAAGTAATGATTCAGTCAATAAACAGATACGTTAAAGTGTATAAAAATAGTTTACTCAAAGAAATAGCACAGTCCAAATAACAGTCCGAATCATACACGTTCAGTCAGTCTGTGTCTAGAAGTACAGCAGTCTCCTTACCAGCCTTTCTTTGTCTTAATCAGCAAACAAAGATTTCAGCTTTCAAGCAATTCTATACTATCACAGATAGCTACGCTACACACAGAGCTTACTCTCAGACACGAAGTCAATTAAGCAATGGATCAGCAGAAGAGAGAGAGAACTAACCATGTTCCCTAGCTCCCTCTTATTGCCGTTACTGCCAGTCTGAATGCAACAATGCAGTTAAAGCTATATTACATATATACATTTAAA
>QLTV01001341.1:24936-37336 GCA_003457575.1 Thermophis baileyi | reverse complement strand
CTCCCCCCCCAGGCTTGTTTGGGTTGTCTGCATGGAATTTAGCTATGAGGTGGTCAGCCTGGATGTTTCTACTCTTTACCCAAGATGCCTCTGTTAAGGGGTAACCCTTCCACTTGATTAAGTATTGCAGTTGTCTCCGGTGCCCCCTCGAGTCGAGGATTCGCTGCACCTCATAATGGGTCTGGCCCCCTATGACCACGGGGTCTGGGGGCTGACGGGGTAGTGGCCTCAGGGTCGATCCGACTACGGGTTTTAGGAGGCTACTATGGAATACCGGGTGTATCTTTCCTAGCAGTCTAGGCAATTTCAATTGTACCATGACTGGGTTGATTATCTTTACTATGGGAAATGGTCCCATAAACTTTGGCCCCAGTTTCTTGCTAGGGAGTTTTAACCTTAAATATTTTGTGGAGAGGTAAACTTCCTCCCCCAATTGGAATGGCCATTGGGGAGCTCGATGTTTGTCTGCCTGTTTCTTATAAGTTTGTGCTGCTTTAGCTAGTGCCTTCTTGACATTCTCCCAGGCTGCTTTCAACGTCGACATCCAATCGGTCAAGCTGACTGAGGTCAATGACCCTTGGGTATTCCGGCATTGGGACGAAGTCCATGCCACTCACTACCTTGAACGGGGTTAGTCCCGTGCTACTGTGAACAGCATTATTGTACGCAACCTCAGCGAAAGGCAGAAGGTCCGCCCAATTGGATTGCTGATAGTTGACATAGAGTCTCAGGTACTGCTCTACCATGGCGTTCAGTCTCTCTACCCCCCCATTGGTACTCGGATGGAAAGCCGAGCTAAGGCCCTGGGAAGACCCAATGGACCGTAGGAACTCCCTCCAGAACTTTGCCGTGAATTGGACCCCTCTGTCTGAGATAATTCTTCTTGGCACTCCGTGCAGGCGGTAAATGTGTTTCAGGAACAGTTTGGCCAACTGGTGGGCTGAGGGTAGACTGCTGCAGGGGATGAAGTGTGTCTGTTTGGAAAATAGGTCTATTACAGTCCAGATCACCGTGTTCCCCCCACTTTTCGGCAACTCCACTATAAAGTCCACCCCGACCTCCTCCCTGGGTCTGTTTGGCTCTGTAACTGTTTGTGGCGGTCGGGGGTTTTTCCTGGTCGTTTCTTCATTGCGGCGCAGATGGTGCAGCTTTTCACGTAACTGTCCACATCTTTCTTTATGCTGGGCCAACAGAACTGCCTCCGTGCTAAGTGTAAGTCTTTAGGAATCCAAAGTGGCCTGCCGGTTTGGCATCGTGGCTCCTCTGGAGGATCAGGGTGCGTAGGGATTCCGGGACGTAGAGCTTCGTTCCCTTCCATGCGAGGTCATCCCTTTTTGCAAGGATGTGTTGATTGTCTTGGAACCAGGGGTCTGCCAGCAGTTCGGTTTTGAGTTTCGCCGTTAGGTTGCTTGCTGGTTGGTCGTGCTGGTCGCGGCGTTGCCGTCTGGTGGTTACTTGGGCCGCTATTTGGGTAGGGGGAACGATGGCGTCCACCACCTGCTCCCACTCACATTTGTACTGTGGCATGCGGGAGAGGGCATCCGCTAGAAAGTTCTTCCCTCCTGGGATGTGCTTTAGCACGAAGTTGAAGCGGTTGAAGTATTGAGCCCAACGAACTTGTTTTGGAGATAGTTTTCGCGGGGTCCTGAGGGCCTCAAGGTTTTTGTGGTCCATCCAGACCTCGAACGGTTTCTGGCCTCCTTCCAGCAGGTGTCGCCAGGTTAGCAGTGCCCATCTCACCGCGAACGCCTCTTTTTCCCAGGCTGCCCATCGTCGCTCTGTGTCCGTGAGCTTATGGGAGGTGTAGGCGCAGGGTTGTAGATTTCCTTGGCTATTTCTTTGAAGTAGCACTGCCCCCACTGCCACGTCACTGGCATCTGCCTGGATGACAAAGCCATTGCCACGTTGTTTGCATCTGCTTGGATTACGAAGGGTTGTTCGGGGTCGGGGTGTTTTAACACTGGTTCTTTCGCAAACAGTTCTTTCAGTGTTTCAAATGCCTTTTGGCAGGTCAGGTCCCACTGTAGGGGCTGTCCCGGCCAGGGTTTCATTCCTGGGCTCCCAGTTTTTAGGAGATCCGTCATGGGTTTGGCAATTTTCGCAAAGGAGGGGATGAATTGCCTGTAGAAGTTTGCAAAGCCTAGAAAACTTTGTAGCTGTCTGCGGGTGCGAGGGGGTTGCCAGCCTAGGACGGCTTGTACTTTGGCTGGGTCCATCTGTATTCCCTCACTCGACACTCGGTAGCCCAGGTAGTCTAGCTGTGTGTGGTGGAATTCACATTTTGATATCTTGACGTACAGGTTGGCTGTCAAGAGTTTTTGTAGTACCTGGCGGACCAGGGGTATGTGATCATCCATGGTCTCAGTGTAGATGAGGATATCGCTCAGGCAGACCAGGACCCCCTTATAGAGGTGCTCGTGCAGCACCTCGTTTATTAGTTGCATGAACACCGCTGGGGCCCCCTGTAGGCCGAAAGGCATCACCTTGAATTGGAAGCTCCCTAGAGGGAAGTTGAATGCTGTTTTCCATTCGTCCCCCTCCCTGATGCGGACTCGGTAGTATGCTTCTCTGAGGTCTAACTTGGAAAAGACCTTTCCCTTGGCCAGGTGAGATAGCATGTCCTTCATGAGGGGGAGGGGGTATAGGTTGTCTACACACACACAGTTTATCCCCCTGAAATCAACACATAATCTCATAGTTCCATCTTTTTTTTCTTTGAATAGGACTGGTGCTGTGACCCGTGGCTTGGCTGGTTCAATGAACCCCTTGCTAGGTTTTTGTCTATGTATTTGCACATCTCTTGCATTTCCCGGGGTGTCATAGCATACAGTTTAGGTTTGGGTAGTTTTGCCCCGGGGATGATCTCGATGGCGCAGTCTGTCTCACGCTGAATACTCCCACGAGGTCTTGATATTCCCTTGGAATCTGAACGACCTCTGGGGTCATGTCAGATGTGCCTGCCAGTTGTTCTGGTGGGCTTTTTGGGTGGGGTTTCCTGCCTGGGCGGTGTTTCTGCATGCTGGTGTGGAGGGGGTTGGGGGCCCCTTGCTATTCTCAGTCTGCAGGTGCCCCCTTCCCACCAGATGGTCGGTCCCCACTTGTCTAGCCAGGAGAGTCCCAGTATGACTGTGTCTGTCATCTTTGGGGCTATGACAAATCAAATTACTTCCCAGTGGTTCGCTAGCTCCAGCCTCACGGGTTCGGTTAGGTGGTTCGCTAGCTCCAGCCTCATGGGTTCGGTTAGGTGGGTGGCATAGGCTCCCCCAACTAGGGACCCATCTACTTGTTCGAACCGGATCGGGTGGGCTAGCTTCTTAGCTCTGATCTCCAGTTTCAGGACCGTGGCTAAGTTGATCAAGCATCTAGTGCAGCCTGAGTCTATTAGGGCCTGAAAAGTCCCCTGGGTCCCTGTTTTTGGGGCCGTTAGGCATATTGGGAAGACAAAAGGGTGAATTGGTTCACTCACCATTGGATCGTTTTTGCCCTCGTCCTCGCTGTCATAGGGTTCCGGCGACTGGTCGTCGTTGCCTGGGGGCCCTCCCCCTTCGACTCGGTGGGGAGGCACCTCTGTAGCCTGGAGGGCCTTCCGGGACGTATTGGTGGCACGCTTGGGGCCTCGTTCCAGTCTTGCCCTGGGTTGCGGCTCTGGCCTTGGCTTTGGGGCCGGGGTTGCGCATGCTGATGCCATGTGGCCCATCCCACCGCATCTGTAGCATTTCAGTGGATGTCGTGGGAGAGCTGGCCTTGGGGCTGGCTGTGATGCTGTGGTTCTCTGTCAGCTGGGTGTTGCCTGGTCTGGTTGACCTCTCTCTCTGGTGTCTGGTGGCTTTCTCATGTCGTTGGCTCGCAGCCCGCTGTCGACTTTTATGGCCACTCGGAACCACTCGGAGAGTCTGTTCGGGATGTCCCGGTAAGCAGTTAGTGTTGTGGCTTGCCCAAGTCCCGCGCAGCTGCTCATGGATCCGGAAGACCAAGAACCGACCATGGGGTGGCAAGATCAGTCTGTATCCAGTCAGGATCAGTCTGTTGTGACCCAGTTACCTGGGCGATTTGCTTGTCTAGGCTTGCTCTGAAGAAATGCACCAACAGCAGCTCTGGTAAGGGAGGTAGCCTTCCAATGACTCTCCTAAATTCCCGGATGTGTTCTTTGATGGGTCGGCCCCTTTGCATTAGGTTTCTGAGCTCATCTTCCACGTACAGGTCCTCCTCCGCCTCCTCAAATCTGGCCTCTAGCTGTAGGAAGTCATCTACATCTTGCAGTTGAGGGGCTCTCCTCTTATGGAGGGCTGCTAGCCATTCCCTTGCCTCTCCCTCTAGCCCCTCTGTGATGGTGTTCACTATAGCTCTGGGGGATGGGTAGAGGTGTCCATAGCGTTCTAGGTGGACCTCAACCGAGTCAAGGAATAAGGCTAGTTGGTCTGAGTCTCCATCAAATTTTCCCCTAAAGCGGGGCGGTTCATTTAGTACTGCTCCTCCCTCCTCCTGTTGGCCTCTGTAGGCATGCGCTCGCTGCGGCTGGCCCTCTTCCTCAGCTCTAGTTCAGAGAGGGGAGGTGGTTTTCTGCTCTGGGTGGCCTGCCTACTACGTGGGAGTGGTACTGGCTTCAGTCCCGGGCTCTTTCTCCTTCTGATGGGTGAAGAGGGGGGGCTGTGTTCTTGTGTGCGTCTCCTCCCTCCAAAAGGATCAGCTGTCCCTCCCCTCTCTTTTGGCCAGCATGACAGCTCCACCTCCCGAATGGTGGCTCGGTCAAATTCCTCCCTCAGTTGCTCTATGGACCTCCCCAGGGGCTCTGTCAGGACCTTTGGGAGCCTGGCTCGTTCCCAGTCCCACATCCAATCCACTCTTCCCAGCTCACTCAGAGGCTTTCTCTTTTCCTGGGCGTTTGGATGGGGGAATTCAGCTTCACCAGCTTTAGGGGTTAATTTCCATCAGTACTCATCCTTTCTTGCTTCGGTCCCTGGAGCGGCCGTGTCAACTTTGATGTCTGGGAGGGGATGCACTTCCGTTGCAATCTCCTCTTTTGCAGTGACCTCTAGCAGACTTTCTTCGGATAGCCCTCCCTCTGCCATGCTTGCCTGATTTTCTCTCCAAGCCCCCCCAGATGTCGGGGGATGGCTTGGGAGTGCGGGACTCAGGTAGCCCTGAAATCTTGTTGATTTATTCAGTTCTGGCTGTCTGTGAAGTTTCCGAAAGACGCCCTAATTAATTCAGGAGCCATGAGCCAAAGTCCAAAAGACATACAAAGATTTATTAAAAGCGACATCTCGCCAATACTCCGGTGCAGCCAGAACTGAGTTCGACCCGGCTGCACATCATCTTGACCCTGTTTCCCCCCCTCTCATTGGCCATGTCATAAATCACATTGTCCAATTAATCACGTTGGCGGGTTGTGACCCACACACCCCTCCTTCTGACTCCGGTAGCCTAGGACACAATCAGTAAAAGAAACATTTGTGGAATGCATTTTCAGTTAGGGAAACAGCCTTCCTCCAGCTTTCCCCCCCTCCTTTTCATGGCAACTTGAAATCTTTGCAAGTTGACACAGGATTTATGTAAAAAAAATGGACTAAGATATGGGATGAGACTAGTAATTTAATTTGGCAAAACAAAGGTACTTTCAATTGTAATAAAAGAAAAAAATAAAGAAAAAAGGCTTAAAAGAACTATTTTCTTGAAAAGTTAAATTGTTATTGAGTATACGAATGTTTCTATAAGTTTAAATTGAAAGAGACTATTTTACTGTCATTGTATGTGCATGCATATTGTAATTTTGTTTAAAGTAAGAAAAGTTAAACTAGAACATCAAGATTGGATTTTGTGATTCTAAAAATCTGTGTTTTTAAGTGCATGACAATATTTTAAAATACACTGTCCTATTCATTTTAGGAAGAATTATCTTGGTAATTGACCAATGACCTCTTACGTTTATATATTAGGAAACCTCTTACGTTTATATCAAATTATAATTGATTTGAGAGCCAATTTGGTATAGTGGTTAAGACACCAGGCTAGAAACCAGAAGGCTGTGAGTTCTAGTCCTGCCGAGGCATGAAAGCTGGCTGGATGACTTTGGGTCAATCACCAGGAGACTGAGTTCTAGCCCCACCTTGAATATGAAGCCAGCTGAGTAACTTTGGGCCAGTCCCTCTCTCTCAACCCTAGAAAGGAGGCAATGACGGACCACTTCTGAAAAATCTTGCCAAGAAAACTGCAGGGACTTTTCCAGGCAAATTCTGAGAATAGGACAAGATTGAACAGAAGGAAAAATAATTTGATTTATTCTCCAACATCCTAATCATGTGCATTAAGTATTTTTATGAGGGAATTATTTTCAAGTCTTATCTTTTGTGGCCAGTTGCATTTCTATGCCGCCCAGAGTCCTTTGGGAGTTGGGCGGCATAGAAATGCAAATAAATAAATAAATAAATAAATAATGGTAATCACCTTTTCAAATGAGAAAGACAGATTAATCAATCTCTGGTCTTGATTAAAAAAAAAGTATTTGTATCCATTTCAGCATCCCATCATTCATACATCTGCTTTTGTGGCATGTTTAAAGAACACTTCCATTTACACACTCAAACTCCTTTTTAGCAAATGATCTAACATGTAATGTGTAACAGAATATGCATATAAGTTGGAGTTGAAATCTGTATTTGAAGACAAATACAGTCCTGGCCACTTTTTACAGAGGCACGATTGAGAGTGTTTTAACAAACTGCATCACTGTTTGGTTTGGTGGCAGCAGTGCCTCAGATAGAAAGTCCATACAGAGAGTGGTAAGGACAGCCGAGAAGATTATAGGAAGCTTGCTTCCTGTTATTAAGGATACTGCTTATAAGTGCCATGTGCTTAGATCTCAAAGCATTGTTAGAGACCCAACACACCCACTTTATGGTCTATTTCTGTTGCTCCCCTCTGGGAGGAGGTTTTGAAGTATTTCTAGCAGGACTACCAGATTTTGTAACAGCTTTGTTCCCTATGCCATCCGTCTGGTAAACTTGCAAGATTTGTTTTTCTTGCCATGTACATGTATACATCCGAACTAGACTTTGTTGTTTCTCTGTGTCATATAATATATGTGGGTATATGCATAATTTTGTATTTATTTATTTAGTCATGTTTATGTAGTGTATATTGGTGACCCTTTGAGAGCTGTATGCAACGAAATTTCATTTTAATGTATGCCGATTAGTGTACATTCAAAGTGACAAAGTTATTCTAAGTCTCAGACTAATGGTTTGGACCTGGGTAAAACTAGATATGGTTCAACAGCATTCATGGGGGGGGTTGGACTCCATTCTCTTGTGACTACATAGAGACTCTAAACTAATTCCCCGCTTGCCTCCTACCCCCGGCTCTGCCAGTCTCTCTCCGACAGAAGTTCTGGTTTCACAGCAAGGAATCCATCACACGGTTGACAAAGATCTCTGTTGATGATCTCAGTTTAATCTGCATATGTTCATTGGGAAACAAGATTTAATGGGGGACTCTAACTTTGTGCCCCATTATGTTATTGCTACTTTCATATTTCTTTTGAGAAAGACTTTTGAAAGGACTTGGACCTCTCTCCAGAATGAATTTAATATTTTAAATTAAATTAAAACTGTTTTAAATTAAATACTGTTTTAATCTACAGGAAATTTATAGTGACTTCTGGGATAATTAGAGCATAGATAAGGTATATTCAGTCATTAGAGCTAAAAATATGTTTATATATAAAAATGTAGGCCACATTAATGAATTATGTTAACTATTTCTTTGCAACAGGGCTAGTGTACAGACTGTAAATGGCTACCAGGATGGCATACAGGTAGTCCTTGACTTACAACCACAATTGGGACCAGAATTTCCATTGCTAAGCAAGTCACTTGTTAATTCAGTGACGCCTAATTTTAGGACATTTTTTGCCATGGTCACTGCAGTTGTTAAGTGACACTGCCGCAGATCACTGCAGTTGTTAAGTGACTCACAGTCGTTAGGCAAATCTGGCTTCCCCCATTGTCTTTGCTTGTCATAGGTTGGCTGAGTTGCAATAGTGATCACATGACCCCAGGACCTAAAATTCTACCAGCGATTTTAATTCCAACTTTTATTTCTTCTAGTTCAGCATTTCTCCTAATATATTTTGCATAGGAGTTAAACAAATAAGTCCAATAACTCTTTTGACATACTCTTTCCCTACATTTGAATTATTTAACTGTTCCATATTCCATTCTGTTTCTTAGACTGCACCGGAGACAAATCCCTTGTGTGTCTAATCACACTTGGCCAAATAAAGTATTCTATTCTATTCTATTTTAAAAGTTTCAGTAGATGTATTAGGTAGTCCAATACACCCATGTTTTCAAGGGCTAGCCCCAATTTGTTGTGATCTACAAACAGAACAGTCTGTAAAATCAATAAAGCTAAAATAAATATCTTATTATCCTTCAGTTGTTAGCAATGTGTCCTCAGTGTCAGCTGTCCAGTTGACATTTCCAGAAAAAGAAACTCCTGGGACATAATTTTTCCAAGAGTACAATACTTTACTGAAAAGACTACATTGGCACAGAAGAAGCAAAACCAGCTCTGGATTTCCTGCACAAATGTATTTCCCCCTTTCCCTCTGAGACACCCACAGTCCATTACACCCGTCAATCACTTCTGTTCATTTTGTTATGAGAAAACAGCTAGCCACTTGAGTCCTTGAAAACTTCCCGAGATGCCTCGGTTGCCTAGATACCATCCCTCCCACCTTTGCATTCCATTCCAACACTGCCCCCTTTCTTTGTCAAGATGTGAGCAAAGCAGAAAATGTAGGTGAAAGGGGAATCAGTCTTGACACTCAGGTCCTTCTGCCTGTTCTGAATGAAGCTTGTATTTTTGGCAGTTCTCATTCCATGTGTGGCTGAAGTCTGAATTACAAAATCTTGAGCAATACCTTATTACTATGAGAGATAAGTGAAACTCCCCTAAACTCCGCTGAAGATGTTACCTAGCCTGGTAACGAAATATTTGGAAACCAACCCACAAGCTTGGAGAACGAACCTTCACCCTCATAAGTGAAACTGTTTGTTAGCTTGAACATTCTTTGCATTCTGCCTTTGCTTGGTTTCGCAAAATGCCTGAAATCTGTTCTGAGACAGCCACTCATTTTTTTTTACTCCATATCAGTTTGGGGTCAATAGTTGTGCTTTGTAGCAGCAATTGCAGAAAATTCTGACATTGTTCTATCCAAGCAGGGCAGAAACAATTTATGACAGCAATCATGCTTTTTGTGCGCAAGTCTCAGAAATGTACAACTTCTCTCAAATTTGCTTGCAATTCTCTGGGATGACCCCCAATTTGAGAATCCCTGCCTTAGTGAGTGCAGTGCTTAGGGGAGGAGCAAAGAGGAGTACTAAGGGTAGGCAAAAGAAATGGTGGGGAGGGGAACTGAGCATGTCCACAAATATACAGGCAGTCCTCAACTTATGACCATTTAATAACTGTTCAAAGTTACAACGGTGCTGAAAAAAAGTGATTTATGATTGGTCCTCACAGTTATGACCATTGCAGCATCCCTGCAGTCAAGCGATCATGAGCTGGGTGCCTGGCAACCAACTCACATTTACAATTGTTGCAACATCCCAGGATCACGTGATTGCCATTTGTGACCTTCCTTGGGGGGATTTCAACAAGCAAAGTCATTGGGGGAAGCCAGATTTGCTTAATGACCATGGCAAAAAGGTCATAATATTGGACATGACTCAATGACTGTATCACTTAGTGACAGAAGTTCCGGTCTCAGTTGTGGTCGTAAATTGAGGACTTCCTGTGTGAGCTCTGAAAGCACAATTTGTCTGGAACTACCTCAGTCTTGGTGCTATTAACTTGGAATAAAAGACTTCATTTACTGTCTTTCTTAAGACAAGTCATTTTCTAGGGTCTATCCTAAGGCTCCTCTTACTCCAGTCTAACATAAACTGCTGACTAAAACACTCATTATGTACTGTGTTCCCTACTTATGGTTAGGAAAGAACCATAAAATGTAGCATTTTGGAAAAGATGTCTAAAAATCTGAAAAATGTGTTTCCTGTATTTAAAAAAATAAATCACATCCTTTTCAAACAAACCATCCAATAGATCTTGGTTTCTTTTCCAGTTGAAAAGATAAGAGCCTATAAATGGAAGATGCTGCCATTGTAGGTTTCTGGCTTATGTTCATTACTGTTTCTTCTATTTTGGCTTTCTTTTCCCCTCACTGTAATCATGCATAATAGCTGCTAAATGTGCATTACAGACATGGTTGGGGTTTAATGGAAACAAGGGCTGACATTAACCACTAGGTAAAAAGGAATGGACATTTTCCCATATATAATT
The DNA here is from genome assembly GCA_003457575.1 of Thermophis baileyi. Lineage (NCBI taxonomy): Eukaryota > Metazoa > Chordata > Lepidosauria > Squamata > Dipsadidae > Thermophis > Thermophis baileyi. The sequence continues at coordinate 26,992 of QLTV01001341.1, read as the reverse complement.
AAACCCATCAATTCAACAAATAATATAGAAAGGACAAGGGGAAAGAAAAGGACATTTTCTAACCATTTACCACTCCTGCTTTGATGAAAACCACCCTATATATGGCAATATAATACAAAAAAATTGTTTCCAGGGTGAGGTCATCTTTCAGATTGAAGTTAAGCCTTTCCGAATAGAAAGTGTTACATTCCTTGGCACAGACACATTAATTGTGTATGCCAAGGAATAGAGGAATAAAGGAAATGCAGAGTCCTATAATGTATAGCATTGATTAATGCCACTCTCTTGATTTATCACTGTGTATTTTTGAACTTTTTTTAAACAAGCAGTTAATTTAAAAGTGTAGAAAGTTAGCACCCACCCTTCCACGAGCCAGAAAGAGGGCTGTGAAAATATCTACAGACCCCTCGCATCCTGGACATAAATTGTTTCAACTTCTACCCTCGAAACGATGCTATAGGGCAGTGATGGCAAACCTTTTGTTCCTCAGGTGCCGAAAGCGCGTGTGCGCGTGCTATCGTGCACGTGCGAGTGCCCCAGAGGCTTCCCTGGAGCCTGGGGAGGGCAAAAATGGCCTCCCCCGCCCACCGGAGGCCCTTCAGAGGATGAAAACGCCCTCCCAGAGCCTCCACGTAAGCCGAAAATCAGCTGGCCGGTGCACACATGCGCGCTGGAGCTGAGCTAGGGCAACGGCTCGCATGCCAGCAGATATGGCTCCGCGTGCCACCTGTGGCATGCGTGCCATAGGTTCGCCATCACTGTCCTAGAAGAATGAAATATTCTAGGAAATATTAAAAAGGCAGAATATTATACCTCCCTGGATGAGAAAAGGAGAAACATGCTCTTGGAAAGCAGCCCCCACCTTTGTTAATAGCCCCAGAAANATTTTTTTTTGCCCATCTATCTACAAGACAAAGGCCGGGCCAGCCTATCTACCACACATACGACATGGCCCTCAGGACATGATAGGATTAGCCCTCACTCAAGATCCAAACCAGGACAAAGCCATTAAGCCATAATAGGAATTGCCCAACACCCTTTCAGAACACAACCCTCTTGGGAAGCAGGGCTGACATCGCGGCGATATGACGCATCTCCACGGGGCTCCGTGGAATCACGCTGAATTTGACCTGCCAGGAGGTTCTGAGGGACCCAAATCACCCTGGAGGGGTGATGAAGACAGAGAGGACACTCCGCTGATCACAAGGAGACCACATACTCCTTGTTTGATGCGGAGGAGCTCTCAATCCAGCGGGAAGAAAAAGACGGCCATTGCGTGCCTGACCGGAGCTGTGACAGCCGACCAATGCAGCAAGTATAGAAGTTGAGGAACAGTGGGGCCGATCTGGGTGAGATTTTTCCAACTCCTGTTGTGGAATTTACCCCCTTAAAAAAAGCCTGGGAGAAAGTGGGACTCGAAGAAGAGGAGGTGGAATTGTTTGTTTTCCACCCCCAAGAATAGCGGCAAGCAAACTTGTGAGCTATTTATAGAACTGGAAGTAGAGAAAAGAAATTTTTTTTAAAAAAAAGGGAGAAGAAACTGAAAAGCTAGAAAGTCAGATTGGGGATTTAAAATAAAAAATGGACTAAGTTGAAACTTTTTGGAATATGAAATTTGGACCCAAAGCTTTGGAGCAGATGATAAAATTTAAGCTAACAAAAGAGAAAGGAGAGAAATAGAGCAACATTGACACCTACTGGAGAATACTGCAGAGAAGCGAAAGTAATGAAAGTACTTTGAAAGTATGACCTTGGCTATTGAAGATAAGCTTGTTAGCCACAATAACACCTGCTCTAGCAAATTGTTTACACCAGACAGCAGAGACAGAGAGTGAAACACTGTAACATTTTAAACAGTGTAGTTCTTTGAACTTAAAACTAAACAGTTAAAGTAAATAGAAGCTGGGAAATAGCAAATAACTTTATTTTTTCCTTCTTGTTTGAACTTTTTTTTTTCCTTTGGAGTGATATATGAATTTGAGTGGTTGAATTTTGGGGCTTGGTGGGCCTAAGTGGATTACAAATGTATTAAATTTACTAAATCAATCAAGAAAAG
>QLTV01001340.1:601059-643975 GCA_003457575.1 Thermophis baileyi | reverse complement strand
TAATAATAATAATAATAATAATAATAAGCAAAATATTGTTTAAAAAAGTCTAGAAAGCTAAAAATCAACTTTCTGCTGGGATTTCCTTAGGAGGAATATTGAAAATGAAGTATTTGGTTTTGTTCCACAGCCAAGGTGGGCAGTCTTTCTCTAAGTGAGAAATTAAAACTACAATCATCAACTTCACTATCATTATCATTATCATCAAAGGTTTCCCTTCCTCTAATTCAGTCCTCTGGCAATAAACTTCTCCAAAGCATCTGGTGCAAATACTTCTTCACGCAATAATCTACCTATAAACAAAAAACTTGTAGCAAAAGAATTCAGTCTTTTTTTTTAATTATTACTATTAGTTATCAGATGAGTTTTCCTCAATAACTTTCATTCTGAACTGTCAGAGGTTGGGAGGAAGGCACCTGGAAAAAAAAATCATTATCATTTTTGCCTTCTATTTGAGAGATCTCACTTGGCAAGAGAAATGCAGAAATTTCACAAGACCAACACAGAAGGCTGGATCTAAGTGGAAATGGAAACCAGCTTCAAAAATAACTTCTATTTCAAGCATCCACTCGAGCAGCAGCAAAAGCAAATGGCATATTTTTTTTCTCTGAATGCTGCTCTAAGCTTATCTTGCTCATTATAAGAAATGTTTAGAAATTGGAAATTATCTCAGTGATAATTAAATAAGTGGATTACTTCATTTTGAATCTGTTTTCTTTCAGAAGGTTTCCACATCTGTAGCACAGCATTTATCACAATATTCAAGCAGAGTATTTCTCGTTTGATGCGAATTAATATTCAGAATCTTCAGCTCTGCCATGTTTTGATCTAAAGCATTACATCAAGTTCTAAATTTCAGATTCAAATTATGCATGAACTTTTATCTGCATGAATTCATTCATTCTAAAAGTTTGTAAATAATGTGAAAGAGGCAATCAGAAGCCCAAGTGAACTTTCTGGTTTTGCTTTTGGAGGTTGGAACCAGCTCTAGCTGGAAGTGTTGATTGATCAGAAGGGCGAATAGAAACTTTATTTTTTCTGCCATCTCTATTTTGTACCAAAAATATATGGCCCATAAGTCAGCAGTTTAGATAGAAAAAAACAGTCATGATTTCTATTCCCCATTAAAGAATAAAGCAGTCTAGAAATAAAGAGATTACCATTTAATCCAGAATTCTAACTCCTAAAGTCAGCATCCCACCATGTTAAAAAGAAATCATAAATCATTTTCAGTTATTCATTACTAACTGCTCAGATTCACTAAGTACTGTAGTTATTAAATTAGCATTTAATAAATTTTAAATTTCTTTTAAAGCTCAATTATTCTTCTATTTTATTTTGTATTTATCTTTTTTCTGAGATTAATTATAGATAATCAATTATTTTTATGCTGTTAATTGCACAGTATATTTAATGTATAAAGTTAGGATTAATCAAACCACCCTGAAGGGATATTTTAATAGATCAGTTCTATAGCTTTTAGAATATGGTTGAGTTAACTTGGGAGCAGAAAGAACTCCACTAACCATTTGTTGAACATGCCTCCCTTTGATTTAGCAGTCTCAAGATGGCAAAAGAATGCAAATTTATGTCATTTAACTTTCTGCCTCTAATTATAGCTATAGCAATAGCACTTAGACTTATATACCGCTTTATAGTGCTTTACAGTCCTCTCTAAGCGGTTCACAGAGTCAGCATATTGCCCCCAACAATCTGGGTCCTCATTTTACCCACCTCGGAAGGATGGAAGGCTGAGTCAACCTTGAGCCGGGGAGATTTGAACTGCTGAACTGCAGCTAGCAGTCAGCTGAAGTAGCCTGCAGTACTGCACTCTAACCACTGCGCCACCTCGGCTCTTATTATGTACATAAGGCTCAAATAATCTATTCATACTCCTGACTTGAAACTTTGTAATATTTATTGGGAAGGTCAATAAGATATTTTAATTGAGAATTACTGGCAGTTTTTAACCTTTCATGATCAAAACCTTTAGGATAATATTCTTAAATAATGGTAATCACAGAAGTAGCAACTGTATATGTGTTTTGAATTCAGTCTTAAAAACAAAAATCATGAATTCTCTAATTATACGTCTAAAATCTTCCAGTATTGCTGGAAAAATGTGTTGATGTACTCATTGTTTTAATGACAACATGAAATTCTTATTTTTATTTTCATTACTAGGGACCATACCTGAATGAAGCAGAGCTGATATTTTTATGTTTCTTCAATGGAATTCAGTCACTTAATGAATACTCTCCATATGCTTCTTTAACTAAAAAGGTTGGCATTTATTACAAGTAAGTATCCTTTCAAAGCAGGGGAATAAAAACTTTACATTTAAAATACAGTAGTAAATACTTACCAGGAAACCTGCTATGTAAATTAGCATCACAGTTATATCCATTGAATTGTGCAGTCACTGACAGCAATTTTACAGACAGCAAAAGCAGGAGCCATATTCGTTCCATTGCAAAACCTAGGAAAATATTAGGCAGATCATATTTGAAATAGGCGGCTTCAGAACAGGATGCTATACTTGGTCTGATATGGGGAAATGATGTCCACAGTGTAAGTAAAGTAGTTCTTATAGAATGCGAATGTCTGCTTGTAATTCTTTAACTAAGAGAAATCTATTTTCATTCTTCTTGCATTCCATTCAAAATATTTTATTTTATAATTTCTTTTCTTTCAAAATAAAAAATATTTTCTTTTAAATTCCTTTCTTTCTTACTGGGTACTTAATTCTAAGGCTGTGGACAAAATGTTTGGACAATTCTTTTTTCTTCAGGCTTATAACAAAGGATGGATGGATTGTTGTCAGTAGTGACACTTTATTTAATTGTTATCTATTTATAAATATCACAGTTCAGATCATTTAGAATAATTTAATAGTAACTAATATACAGGAAAGGCTACCAATAAAAAGCTAGAACTGTTCAATGTTTTGTTTAATAAGGAAAACTAGCAATGTGTTTGTTAGGAAAATGCCTAAGCAAAATTAGGTAGACTATACAGAAGGCAGTCTTTCTGCTTTATCAGATAACCTGATTCAGACAAAAAAGTAGAACATATGAAAACACCCTATATTTTTATGCTAGATCAATTATAAGTTTCTATGCTCATTTTTACCTGTTTTTATCTTCACTAATCAAATAATGACAAGCTATTTAGTGTCATGGTTAAGGCATTAAGCTAGAAGCCCGGAAACTGTAGATCTAGTCCCTCTTAAGTCAGGAAGTCATCTGTGTGACCATAGGCCAGCCACTTTCACTTAGCCCTAACAAAAGGCACTGGCAAACCACTTCTCAAAATCTTGTCAAGAAAACTGCAGGGACTTGTCCAGGCGATCAATAAGAATAAATACTGATTCAGTGACACAATAATAAAAATCAAATAATAGTAGATCAGAACTATAATGATATACTACTGTTCATATAGATTTTACCTTCTAATGAGACAGTCCAAAGAATTCATTAAATAAAAATCTTACATTTGGTAGGAGTACATTACTCCTAATACTGTATCTGTTGGTTTTCATTTCATTGAAAAGAAATATCCAATATATTCTATTGTATCAATAGATAGTTAGAAAATATACTAGAACAATAACATTATGTAATTTGATATTTATCCAAACTCTTAAAGTGTATTGTATTCAAACAAATACAATACTTAAAGTGTATTGTATTCAAAAAATTTTTAAAAAAAATATTTTATGATGTTTTAAATGTATTTTTATCCCCGGTTGTAAGCCGCCCAGAGTCCTTCGGGAGTTGGGCGGCATAGAAATACAACAAATAAATAAATAAATAAAACATCCCAATCAAAAAACTAAATCACTGTTTATGTCTACTGTCTAAAATATATCTCAATCAACCTGAGCGTTTCTACTGTAAGAAATGGGAAATCAGTTACAGTAGTTCATTTTTTCCCAGAAATTCTCACGAGTCTTCTCTAAGCACATCTAAGTCTCAACCCAAGATTGAAACATTATTCATATGATGAAAATAAAAAATCTGTAAATAATATATAGATTTTATATACAGATTAGTATTTATATTTATTAACTTTATAATATATAGCATTTCAACATTACATTTATATTTATTCAGCCTGAATGCTACAGCCATAGATAATCATTCCCAGTTGCAATCCTGAAGTTAATAATATTTCCATTTCCATAATATTGAAAAAAAAAATGCCTTAAATTTTTAAAATTTTAAATTTGGGCAAAGTGGGTTGAGACATGCTTTATGAGACATGTTTTCTTGCCAATCCTTTCTAAGATCTGTTTGCTTGTTTATTTATGTGTATCTGGTCCCATTTGGTAGGAAACATTTTGGTCAATATAAATAAAAAACATAGACTAAAAAGTTAGTAGTTAGTAGAAATAAGATATTTAACTCTTTAATACATATATATTGTCAGTATTAAAAGTAGTATATAATAAAATTGAAGAATTTATTATATAAGATATTATTTCTATTTATAAAAAAAATTATCACAGTAGTGTTTTAAAAAGTTTTATCACAGTACTACCAAAACCTTATAAGTGTCTTTCAAGTATTAACATCACCAAAAACACAAAACAGCCACAAATATTTGTTCATACCATTAAAATCATTCCATTATTCTGTTCAGAAACAATTTTTAAAATAATATTTATGAAACTATTACGTATATTTATTAAAATCACAACAGTATTGGAGCAATAGAAAATAATAACACTATACTGAATAGTCATAATAAATACAAGTATATTCAGTTGGTACTATTCCCACTCAGGTGTGTTTAGGATTTCCATTCTCATTTCTTCATGGTTTTGCTTTAACCTTTTCCAAAGGTGCATATTTTGGGAATATTTGTGCAATTACTAATAAGCACATATACTGGTACAGCTGCATGTGTGAACTCTGACAAGGAGCAAATGTCATTGTATTCACAGCTGCCATAATTAATTAACATTTTTAAATGCTCTGCATATTTCATACTAAACAAACCACTTTGCTAAATTGGAAGCTGCCTGAAGATTTTGTGTAGTTTCCTTTGGGGATGACCCATAGATCAACATCAAATGCAGATGGCTTTCAGTCTGACTGATACAATTGTTGGGATTAGAGTATTGTGGAAGAAAAGCTGTTGCTGTTGACTGTCTCTCAAATAGTCAATACCAGACTAGAAAAATAAATACTCTTCAGAGAACATGCATAGATTCATAGGGTCAACATTCACTAATTGCAAATGTTTCCATAGATCAAAGTAATTGTCATGGTGCCTTTAATTATTCTGTATATTTTTGAGGAAGTAGACAAGAATATGAATATCTGTCTTTCATTAGCAGCTGAAAGTTTAGCAATAATAGCAATTATAATTCATTTTATTATTAAATTATGGATATTGTATTGTATTATTGTATTGTATTATTGCATTGCCTTTCTTCTTTGAGTTATAACAACTGTAATAACATCAAAGTAGTGAAGTTGTTCTGTCTGGGTATGTAAAGGCTGTATCCCATTATTGCTTTACAGGCAATCATGATCTCGGGATTGGGAATATAAAAACTTGCCTTCATTCGTATAAAATCTAGCTGTAGCATTTCATAGCCAAATCTAATCCCCAAAAGTCATGCGTACCTTTGACATGTGTGTTTTCTGATATTTCATTAAGTAAGTGTATAAAAACATTTTCTACTTTTCATTACTAAAAAGCCAAATGTTATGGTGATAAAAAAAAATTTAAAGTCTATTTTTTTTTCTTTTTCTTTTCTTTTCTTTTTTAAAGTCTATTTTTATAGAATGTATTTATTTCAAATCTTGATCAGTATTCGTTTTGAATTTAAGAGATACTTTGATCCTGGAAGCAGTTGTTGAAACATGTTTTGCCTACTTCAAAAGAAATGCTTAATTTAGCATCAAATGTTCTGTATAAATAATATGAATATGATAAAATCTGTATGTACACTTTATTTCTTGAGAAAAATGAAAATCTTCCCAGAATACAGTGAGGTTTATTTCAAATTCATCTTTTCTGTCACTTAAAATGTCCTTTGAAAAATCAGAAACTCAATGATAATTGGTTTATTATTCTTCCAATTACTGGATTAATATCCATCAGTGATAGCAGAATCTTGATTAAAAATCTCACATTATAAGGTTCCTTCCTTCACACTTCTAATTTGGGTACATGTTATACTGATAGCATAGTTGACATACAGACGTCTGTTCTCCCTGATTCACAGAGTTTTGTTTAGATCTTCATCATCATATCAAAATGACTTCCACAATAAGGCCCTTCTCTGAACAAAAAAGACCTGCTACCCAACTAGATTTCAGAAGCAACAACTGAAAAGAAAAACAAAAATTTCTGCCCATTGGAACTTTGACAGAAATTTATTTCACAATGCCCATTATAACTTCCAACATTGAATATAAACTGCATGATAGTTGGAAAAAAAAGTTCAGAAACAATCTTGATGTTTATTTTAAAAAATGAGGTAATATTTTAAGTGGCTTCTATAAAAAGTCACTTACCCGAATCCTGTGTACCTGCTGACTTAGCAATACTCCATGTATCCTGTTCTGCTACATGTAATCAAGTGTTAAACATCACAGCTTAACAGAACTTTTGCAGAAAAATTCACCAGTTCCTCAGAACAGAAAAGAGGTACCCATTATGATTTTTTAATTATTATTAATTATTTATTTATTATTTAGGTATGTCTGGATTTTAGATTGAAAGCTCTGTCAGGTCTGAAAAAAATTAAGTGTCTTCATGCTCTGACTGAAAGTTGAGTAGGTTCTTTATGATAGCTTTTTTTCTACTTTGTATCCCACCCATCCCCCCTTCCTTTTTCTGATGCTTTTGATCTCCAGCTTTCCAAGGTAGAAATATTTCAACAGGTCCGTGTGGGGTAAGCAATCAATCTGGAGATATTATTCTGTCATTGGCACATTGAAAGAAAGTCTTATCTGTAGGGGGAAAAAAGATAAAAAGAGGAAAGAAATGAACAGAGAGATAATATCGGTCACTAGCTCGCAAGGTTATCACTATACTGTTGTGCTTTGTGAGAAATTTCTAACTTCTTTTCAGTGGTGTTCATAGTCTACAACAGAGTGGGAAGGAATGAAAATGTATTCAGTACTGAGATCAAATGAGATACAGGGCAGAATTTTTACTGTAAATGTCATTGAAGTAATATTTACTATTTATTATAAACCAGGACAGATTTAATATGATTTGTATTTGTAGGTAATTTGTATTTCCAAAATAAACCAACTTTAAGACATTATTGTCTTTTTACATATTTATTGTTATTAATGTAGTGATACATATACAAAACAGCATATATTGCTAAGATTTGTTTACAAAAAAAGCTTATTTTACAGTATTTGTACACAATTTTATGCAGATTTTTAATTCACTTTTGTGGAATGGAAATGGGAAGGGGCAAAATCTGTATTTGAAAATACAATAACATGATAGAAAATTAAGCTGGATTTTTCAATATGCATTGGCAGAAGGGATGAAAGGAATTAACAGGCAGAATAGGTTCTTTCTGCCTTAGAGAGGTTTAAAGAATAATTCATCCCTAAACCCTCAGAATCTTTCTTCAAAATAATTCCTCATACCAAATAAAACCAAGGTGGCCCTCTAGCCAATAGATATTATACAATTCTAATGAAAGAAAATATATGATGAACTAATGTTTAATGTACAAAAATAGACCTGTAGAAAAGGCCATTTTAATTAGGGGTAGTTAAATATCCAGCCTGATTTGGAATGTCAGTCCAGAAGGAATCATTTCCATTGCTTGGTTCTCAAGCAAAATTTGAAAGAATGAGATGTAGGAAAAGCAGAGAGTTCTATAGCCTAGAATTTGAAAAATACAAACAGCTGTTTTTGTTTTCCTAAAGTGTTAAGAAGAAATGAAGTAAGGAGAATTTCGAGTTTTTTGTAGTACAGTTCTTTAATACTGAAAGGCCTTTTTGAACAGATGCTATAAACTCATTGTTCATGGACTTAACTTTTTCACCATTTTGTCTTCTACTTTTAATGCACAAAGACTATTTTGTGTTATTTATAATATTTCTTTCTTTTCCCGTCTTTCCTTTCCTTATCCTGCTTATAATCTTTCTTTTCCTTCCTTGTCTTGTCATTTTTATAGTGTTATCAATATTTTTATGATCGATATTGAACAGTTTTGTTCTTTATCATTTTTTTTTAATTAAGTCTTAATTTTTACTCTGATTATTTCTCTTCACTTCTTGGGGCATTTCTTTAATGATATGTAAGTTTATAAACGTTTTATTTTTAAAAGAAAAATGGCTACTTCTTGACCAATAAAAATGTACAGAACTACTTATAAATGCCAATAATAAGGTAGATCCTACCTCCATGCTTGTAATCTATGCAGTCTTCTATTTATAGATCTTGCACAGGGAGAAGAAAAATGAGTCCGAAGGGAAAAAAATATCTCAAGTACTCATTTTTATAGTTAGAGCCAATAAGAATAAAAATTCTTCATGTAAATGGGAGAATGGTTGTTCCCTTATAAAAAATAAATAATCTTCTTATCTTACAATTTCAGTGACTGAGTGTTCTTTGCAATTGTTCTACTCTGAGTCTCTCGCTGAGAGTTCAAAATCCTTTTCTCATTCCAGCCAAAGATCAGATTATGCAATTAGTAAAAACATGGATTTCTTTTCCTTCTCCTTTTTTTTTTCCCCAGCTTAGGCTTCACACAAAGAGATGCCTGATTAAATGACCTGCTGCCAATGGGGGGGAAAAAATAGAATAGAAACCCATCAACTAATAGATACATCTTATATGTAAAAAGCAAGCTAAATTAAATTTCATAATCCTGTTAAAATTTTTCAAAAATTAATTTGGATTTCACCACCCTAATCATACGGGTTCCACTAGAGAAATTATGATGGGTGGCCATGAGTTCTTTATTGAGAAAAGTCTTATTTCTGTGATTTAACTAGCATAAAAGTCACGATATATCTTTTTTACCAAATTCTGAATTCTAAAGGCAGTTATTAGAGAGATCCCATCACTTTTACCCATTCCGAGCAATACATACTTCTCTACATACTTCTCTTTTTTCATATTTAAACAGCAGCAGAGATTCGTTATTTGGATTGTTTAATTTATTACTTTTGCGGGAAATAGGAGTCATGTATGCTTTGTTCATAGGGACTGAGTCAAAAGAAGGAAAAGGTTGTTTTAATTTTATAGTGTGCTAGATGAGACTGATCTTTTTGAAAAATGCAGAATGATTACTATGACACAGAAGACAGAATAGATTTGATTTCTGGGACAAGCTTCTAAATTATTAAGATGGTAGACTGCTGTAACATGATGGGTTGTACTTCACAAAAACTGGTAAAATGTATTTGATCAAAACATGGTACAATTCAGAAAATTTTAAACTATATGTGGTGGATTATAAAAATGAAAATCCTGCAGTAATGGCTGCATAGTTTAACAGGGTCATTTAAGCAATACCTACAGTTCCTATAAACTTGTAGTCTTCCTATAGACTTGTGCTGAAATAAGGCCTTTTAAACAATTAAAAATGGTAGAAATAACATGGCTTACAATATTCACCATCTTGTTTATACACTATTGTATAGAAGTACAGGAAATAAACATTAAATACTTAGGGTAGATGATCAGATATGATTTAATAGGTATAACAAAGAGCTGGGAGACATCTCACACAAAAGGAATAGAGCAATTGAAAAATTGTTCGAAAGGAACAGACTAGTTAAAAGCAAACAGAAATTGCACTAGATGTTAAGCATATATATTCCTATTCAGAAGTCAAAATGGATAAACTTAGTAGTACTGTAGAAAGCAACTAGGATAAAATAAAAGAGAAAAAAAATAATGGCAATGACGCTGAGTACCTACTAGCATGCTCCCAACCAAAAAAGGTATGAAGGATATTTTTCAAAAGCAAATTTCAGATATTTCAAAGATCATGAAATCCTAATTTGTCAAACATCTGCTGTGAGACAAAATCTGTCAAGCATGGTCTTTCCAGGCAATTCCTCTCTTGCATTACTGAAAATACTGAAAAGAAAAGTACAAGAGAATCACCAATCCTCAATGGTATTAATTACATAGAAAATATAGTTGAAAAAATAGAAATAGATGAAGTATTTGTGAAATAACCATGTAATTGTTCCTGTTAAAGAAAGCAAAACGTATATTTTAGTAACCTGAGAACCATAATAAGTAGATTTTCATGATAGTAGAAATCTAATGGGGGGAAAAGGTCAAGATGGGTTGGAGTTCTTAAAATAGATTTTAAAACATCAATTGAAAATATTTTCCTTGAAGTCAGGGCAGTAGAAGATGGTACTATGGCTACAAAGCTTAGTAAAGATCTGAAATACAAAAAGGATAAATGTAAGAAATAGAGATTTGGATCACAAAAGACGAGGATAGACAGGTAGTATGTAATGCTAGGACTTGTTTCGTAACAACTGTCTCATGCTTCCCCCATTCCTAAGGCAAGGCCTACATTTCCTAAAAGAACCCATTTTGAATTCTGTACCTCATTCTAGGTACCATTTATGAATCATTCAGAGAAATTAGAAAAGGTTCAAAAAGAGCAATATATTTGAACAGGGACTGGAAATTAAGATCCATGGAAAGATGGCCAACAAAGGAGATATATGATACCAAACTTGAAATAGCTAAATCCAAAAAATAATGGTTTTATATTATAGGGAGGCTAATAATAACAGCAGCTCATTTCCTAGAGAGGCGGTGTGTCCCCTTCATTGGATATAGTCAAGTAAATGCTAGGAAATCATCTCTTGGGATCTTTTAATTGGGTTCTTCTACTGAACAAGATTAGATTCAGTGCCCCAAATAGACCTCCCAACTATATGATTCAAAGATAGTAATAATGGCAGCACTCAGCAGCCTGTTTTGGTGCAATTAAATCTCAGTTGAACATTAATGCAGCACTATGCTGAATATGTGTGAATATTCCTTCCAAAGAGGTAGAACACAATTTCTCATAGAAAATTTCAGCCTTTTTTCAGCAAGATATTTCTCATGGTGTATAGTATATAATACAAAAGAAGATCATAAAGATACAAATAATAAAATTAGCAAATTAACACCATCATTAGACACACAGCATAGAAGCAAATGTATGCCTTTACCACAGCCCATAAATAAATAAGATCTGTTTGTGATTGCCAAATGATAAACATTTTGTACTACTTAGATCTTGTGAGATAAATATTTTATATAAAAAAAGAACTATATTTATTCATTAGCACTAGCAGAATATTGGGTTTTCAACATGTCAACAGAAACAGAAATCAAGTCCCTATTCCCTTTATTCTTTTAGATACATAAAACAGCATCAGCTATTCCATTCCCAAAGAATTTTAACTTCATAAACTGTTTATATTTTTATTGCTGTATGGTCTTCACTTGTAAAGAAGGGATTTTGCTATGTAACCAGCAGAGAGTTCTTTGGGCCCTTTCATGGCAACTGTGAACAGATATTGTAAGCAGAACTAATAAAACTGCATATAACTGACTCATATATCACAAGAATAGAAAGCAAAAGACAGACTTAGCTATGTCTGAAATATCACTGTTACAAAGTCCTATGCTCATTATTGGCAGACATTTCCTTTATTTTCAGATGTCCATGTGGGACTCTGAATGTTTACATCTGCACTTTGTTTGATATCAGTAATTCTAATATCTAATTCTAACTTTCCAGAAAATGTTATAAAACTTAGTTTCTTTTCTCTTTCTTCCCTTAACAATTTGAAGTGGTGTTTGTTTATATTCTCATATCATAGAGAATGCCTAAAGTCAAGCATAGTATAACAAATACATAAAAACCTGATATTCAGAACATTTTGCTAAAGTAGACAGAAAGGAGACAAAGTAATATTCTTAATCAAATAAAAGGCTGAAAATTTTGCACTCGTTCGCTAATGCTAAACAGCCACAGTTATTGAACTGATTAAAGTTTCAGAAAGCATAAAACATAACGCAATAATAAGATACATCTTTGCAAACATAATTTCCTGTTCGTTGACAAAAATGTGGTTTGATAAGCCATTATTCAAAAGAGCTACAGACATCTCAGTATAAGTATAAGCCTAATATAGTTGTTGTTGTTTTTTAGAAAAACTTTTAGCTTCAGCTAAATAAATCAAATTAATTGGAATTAATGTTACAGTTAAAAAACGAATGGATTGATACTCATTTCATTATTTCCTATATCATCTTCGTTCCTGTTTAAAGTTTTATGACATGGTGATGCAGAGTAAAAAGGAGGCAGGGCTTTTCTGGTATCTCCTTTCTCTCTTTTTATCTTCCTATCAGAAAAGGAGCAGATTACTCTTACCAGGGTTCTGAATTACTTAATTACAAAAGGCTTTTAAAGATTATATTAAAGGATACAAGTACTCCTTGACTTACAATGGTAATTGGGATTGGGATTTCCATTGCTAATTGATCAGTCATAAAGTAATCCCAGCATTCCCCATTGTCATCATTCAGGGAGGATCACGGATCATAAAGCAAGGTTGTCCTCATAACCTCCTGCCAGCTTCAGTCAGAAGGGAAGCTTACAGGAAGTTGCAAGTCACAGATGCAATGAAAGCAGGCTGGCAGGCAGTATGTGCCTGCTGCCAGGTGCCTGAGGGTGCATGGGTAGCCATCATGAGTGCCACAGGGCCAGAGGTGGCTGCTACCAGGTAGAGGAGAGTACACAAGACTGAATGGAAGTCCAACATGATTCAAGCATAGTGAAGTCAAGGATAGCTGCTGCCGGGTGCATGAAGTATGCAGGTGGCCACTATATGCAGGGGGGCGCTTGTGTGCACTTTGAAATACAAGATTCCTCAGATCTCATACAGGCAGTCCTCGACTTACGACCACAATTGAGCCCAAAATTTATGTTGCTAAGTGAGAAATTTGTTAAGTGAGTTTTGCCCCATCTTATGACTTGTCACAGTTGTTAAGTGAATCACTGCAGTTGTTAAATTAATAACACTGTTGTTAAGTGAATCTGGCTTTCCCGTTGACTTTGCTTGTCAGAAGGTTACAAAAGGGGACACTGCAATGGTCATAAATATGAACCAGTTGTCATCTGAATCCCATGGGGATGCTGCAATGATCATAAGTGTGAAAAATGGTCGTAAGTCACTTTGTTCAGTGCTGTTGTAACTTCAAACAGTCACTAAATGAAGTCAAGGACTACCTGTATTCCATATTGGGCTGATCAAGGGAAAAAGCTGTGAGAATATAAGCATCTTGCTAGAGCAACTTGCAACATTCCCTGCTAGCTTCCCCATTGACTGTGTGTGGGAAGCCAGCAGAGAAGGTCACAAATGACAATCACAGCACACGTCAACCATTTGTGTGAGCCCATTGCTTAGCTCCTAGATTACAAGCATGTGACTGAAAGGATGCTGCAGTGCCCAGAATTTTAAAGACTGGCCAAATGTATCACTTGCTCTGGTCTGCCTTGTAGGATTGACATATCCTCACATAGTTATAAATTTAATTCTCTATCAACATAGGTTTAAGAATAAATGTATTATGAGTTAAACTCTATGATATATATTTAGGAAAGGACAACGAGGAGAAAAGAAAAGAAAGAAAAATATTTACAGCAGCTATAAGTAAAGTTTTAAATTAATATCTTACTCTACATTATGACACTTTTCTTTTTATAATCTATTAAAAGCATTAATCATACGTTTGTAAGTTTCTAGCCATCAATAAACATAGATTTTTTCTATGTTTCTTTTCTCTAAAGAGGAAGTCAGTTTTGTCATCTTTACCAACCATTTCTCTGTCTTAGATATTGCCAATTTTTTCCATTTTTATGTGTACAATAATCTTTCTACAGCTATCATATATTAAAAACAAGGTTCCATCAGTTGTTTTCTAACTAATTAGAGGAAAAGTTTTGGTTTCAGTTACATGTTAATCTTTAAAATCCTCTGAATCAGTGACTGAATCCAAAATTTTCTACTTTTTTCTACATCCACCAAGCATGAGACAAATGACCCTTCTTGTTGTTCACATTTACAACATAAAGCTGAAGTGCCTTTATACATACTAGATAATTTTGGCACATTAGTTTATAAAAATTTTCTTTAGGATTATAATATAGTGTAAATTTCAGTCCTTTATCACATATTTTCTCATTGTTCCATCTGTATATTATAAACAGAATTTTAGCCCATTTTATTATAATTCATTGTCTTCTGTTTTAAATTTCAACAAAAGTTTATACATTTTAGCAATCACATGTTCATCATTTGTATATAATTCTGTTTCAAAGTCATTCTTAGAATATTCTTAGAATATTCAATACCATACATACTTTAAATCTTTCTGATAACTAAATAAAAAAACCATTGACAACTATGTTCCCCCACCATCAATCCCATTAAGATGAGGTTGTTTCTCAGTACCCTGGATCCATGGGATGAAGGTTTTTTAAAGGTGATAATCAACATCTTGAATTGGTCCCAGAACCAAACTGGCAACCAGTGCAGCTCAACAGAGAAGTTACATGAGCCTCTCTGGGTGCCCCTAAAACTGTCCACATAGCTGCACTCTATAGCTTCCAAATACTCTTCAAGGGTAGCCCCAGGTGGAGCACATTGCAATAGTTCAACTGTGAGATGACCAGGCCTGAGTGACTGAGCACAGGGAGTCACAATCTAAGAAAGGGCACAACTAGCACACAATACAGCTAAATTCAGCTAAATATTGAAAGAACATTAAGAAAATTCTAATGAGTTAGTCAACAATGGCCAGTGTGTCTAAAGAGACAAAAGTCTTTTTTTTTTCAGATATATGAAAGCAGAGGCCAGAAGGTCACCTATCATGAATTATATTACATAAATTGAATAAATAAAGAAATTATATATTGTAGATCCTGTATTGCAGAGTTCCCCAATGTTTCTGGCTTTGCAGACCTGTGGAGGGGGGGGAAGGGGATGGTTCTATGTGAGTGGCCAGCAAGCATGCTCCCACAGCTTCATTTGTGCAAGTGGCTTGTATGTGTGCCTGCCACTCACACAAATGGAGAGTGGACACGTGTGCTCACCAGCCATTTCCGCAGCCTGGTTGCAATCCCATCACGGCCCACTAGTGGGCCACAGCCCACAATTTGGGGACCCCTGCTGTATTGAGTAGATCACTAGGATACAAACTGCATATTCTATATAAATATATTTTTTTTAGTGAACTGGAAAAATGATAACAGCCTTTTCATAATGCAAATCTTAAATGTGTTGTATATTTTTAATCCTAATTTTTTTATTTAACTAAAGACATCTATCTAAGCCACAATCTCATTCCTTTCCCTGAACATAATTAAGAAACTATTAAACAGGATAATCCATCATTTAACTAGGATTCCAATCATTATCCCTCACTAGATTATCAAATTTTCTAGATTATTGTCTAAAAAACAATATAATCCTCTAACAATTATTTACATTTTCTTGAACTCTAATTGGTAAAGAGCCCAAAATACAAAACAAAAAGAAAACAAAACTCACTTGTCCTAGTTTTTAAAAATTGTTCTGACGCCGAGCAATCTTTTTTGTTTTTCTTTCAGGGACATTTTAAACTGTTTCAACAGTTAACATTCTTTTGTCCTCTTCTGAAACGTAATGATTTTTCAAACCTTGAGATAATGATGGCCTTTCAATATTAAAAGGCCATATTAAAATTATCGCTGTTGTCTAACATCTGTATCCTTAATCCTAAAATTGTTCAGACATTGCTGCTCTTTCTTTTGGCCAAGAAACAAACAGCCCATTAGCTATTTTGGAGCATAGACAGATTCTCCCATTGAGATGATTCCCAGCACACTTGCAGGTGCTGAACAACATCTCTCTGAGGAAAAAGAAAGAAAGCAATACAGAGGAGATATTGTTCTCTAAAAGATTCCCTGGTTTCACATTTTCTGAAGTATACTGTTAAACTGCTGAAAGAGCTTCACTCTCTTGATTTGGCACTCAGGAGGAATTGTAATGGACTACTGATCAGACAAAAAGCAATAAGCATTTTATATTATATTGTAAAGGAGGAGGTCTACATTTTTAAACATTGTATTAGTAGCAAATTCTAGGATGTTTTTTTTAAAAAACAAACAGAATGGTGGATTTCCCTCCCCACTCCCATTCTTGAACAGTTACCGTCAATAATGCTTCTTTAAGCTTCATTAAAGGATGCCAGTAGGAGGCAGAACAGCGGCAAACTAGATGATAAATTTTCGTCATTGTAGATACTCAAATTTCCCAAAGTTCTCCCTTTTACTTAAACAAACTCAAGCATAAACAAATAGGTAATTAAAATTAGCATATGTATATCAGCTCAGTAGGCAGCAGTAGAAAACTAAACTTGACTACCTTGTTCAAAAATTAGTGGTGGAAAAGGTATGTTGTCATTGAATTGTATGAGTAGATTTATCAACCAGATCAACTGTACTGTATATAGATAGTTTATAGCAGGGACTTAAGGAAATTTGCCTTTGCTTGATAATGATTATTTCTATGCAAAACACAAATACATTATCTCAAGAAAGCTTCTTATGTCTGTGAAGCATTCTATGCAATTTTAAAAGTGGTGCATGCTGTTTTGAGTGGAGCTTATCCCCAAGCATTTATTGGACCGCAAGCTTAATTACAAGTGTAGTGGGAATTTCACTTTAGTCTGTGCTCAATCATAAGAAACTGAAAAGCATGGAGGGGGGTCCAGAAAGGGAAAGCTATGTACTGTCTGAAACCAAGAAATACTACTAAAATAATTAAATATTTGCATACATATAAAAATAATATATCTGAAGTTTTACTATTCTGCAATATGTTCATACAGAGTAGCTGATATTATCACATATTATACATATACTGCAAGGGGCACCATGAGAGTGCAGGTTATCCATCATCTGATGTAAACCACAGCAGGTGATCAATTTCTGTGTGGATTTATATTCTTAATTTAACAGTAATTTAACATGAAGCTAGTCCATGTGAGTAAAAGAAATGCATGTCATGCAGCTTAGTGTCTGGTCTCTGGCAAATCTCTCAGGAGCAACTTCAAATGGAAACAACTTTCAAACATCAAATTTTACTAATGGAATGTTTTGATGCTTTAACTTAAGCAGAATTTGATAGCTAGGGATCATCAGCAATATAGTCCTTTGGGAACTATCTTGGCAATCATGTCCAAAATGAATCATACATAGAAATCCAGATAATGACATTAAGTGTTATCTTAAAAATGTGAAGTGGATTTTTCCCCCTAGCCTTTTGCTAGGACCTGATCAATTTATTGTTAATTCTGCAGTATTTAAACCAGTGGTGGGATTAAAAAAAATTTACTACCGGTTCTGTGGGCGTGGCTTGGTGGGTGTGTTGTAGTTTTGTGGGAGTGGCTTGGTGGGCGTGGCAGGGGAAGGATACTGTAAAATCTCCATTCCCACCCCACTCCAGGGAAAGGATACTGTAAAATCTCCATTCCGTCCCCACTCCAGGGGAAGGATACTGCAAAATCCCCATTTCCTCCCAATCAGCTGGAACTTGGGAGGCAGAGAATAGATGGGGGCGGGGCCAGTCAGAGGTGGTATTTACCGGTTCTCCGAACTACTCAAAATTTCCGCTACCGGTTCTCCAGAACTGGTCAGAAACTGCTGAATCCCACCTCTGAATTAAACTATGCATCAGAAAGCATCTTTTGTTCTCTTCATAAAAGTTGAGATTTGTACTACATTTGCATAAGTGCCCTATGTTTAAACCTGTTGTTCCAATGAGGGATATTTATTTCCTTCCTCTTTTTTCTGAAATGTGGTTGGGTATATCCAGCTTATCTTTAAAAATAAGTAAAATGCCTTTTTTACAACCAGGTTAACATGCTAGCTTCCAGATCTTGAGCTGGCAGGAAAAAAAAACTGTATGGCCTTAAATGCTAAGTCCTCTTCTGTCTGTTATGAGCAAAGGTGGGTTCCTACTGGTTCTATCTGGTTCTTTAGAACCGTTAGTAACTCGGCGATGACGTCACGGAGCCGGTTCTGTCAGTGTCTCCGTGGGCGCCGCCATCTTGAATTTTTTTCTGCATGCGCAGAAGCTATTTTTTGATTGCTGCAGGCGCGTGCACACAGTGCGACTCTGAGCGAACCGGCAGCAAAAGGATCCAGAACCCACCCCTGGTTATGAGGCAGTGGTGCTGTCCTTACATCACTCACAAATTAAGGAAAGCAGCAGAGATGCTCCAGCCTGTCACCTGTCGACTGGACTAAATCTGGTTATGTCTCTAGCACAAAACGTGCCAAGCCTGTTTCTAAAAGTAACCCAGCTAGCCACAGAAGATGGAAAGACAGGTAACTATAGCTAACAAGAAAGCTCCATCCTCCACTAATGCTGCAAGGGAATGATTGTGTTGGCAGCAAGACCATTTCTGTTCTTAGAGCTGGCAACATCCAGATGTAGCCTGTGGCTGGAAAGGAAGGAAAACAGAGTTCAACACAAAGTAATTGTTTATTGCTGTGACCAAATCTGGCTCACCTCAAGCAGCCAAACTACTTTGAAAGTACAACATAAATGTATTAAGCATGCAAACATCTACAGTGCACATTGAACTCACAGCAAGCATTGGCAGCATGTTGAGCAGCCCTGAGCAAAAGCAGAAACACGGATTATATACGGTGATCTACTACATTCCAAAAACAAGACAAAGAAAAAGGCAGACACAATGTAAATTACAGCATGACTTTAGGATGCTTTTGATAAATTCATCTTTGTAACTTTATTATTATTTATCCCTTCCTACTAGGAATGTTGGCCATAATATCTTTGAGATATGGTCAGTTGATATTTATTTGTCAAATTTATAAACAATTTATAATATAAAAATTCTGGTTCATTGGGTCACTGTTATCCACCTGATTCCTCCTCCCATTGCCACTCATGGACAACTCAGCTTGCTAAGAATATGTTCTTACAAAGGTATTTTCAACAGTTCGTATCTACAGAAGGCATCTTATAGGTTTGGTAGTGAATGCAGTTCAGATGTGTGCAGAGTCATGCAAAACCTGCTGTTAGGAGAAGCAACAGAATCTGCAATGCAAGCTGGCAGAACTCAGTTGTCTTTTCTGGATTAAATCAACTTTCAGGACTAGTACACTCCCAAGACAGCCTTAAACTCAGTGCACCTTTAAAACAACAGGTCTAGCACTCTTTCAACAGAATAATAAGTCTGTATACATAAGGGGAAAAAAACAATTAGAAGAAAAATTCAACTGGCAAAAGAAAAGTGGTTTGCAAAGAGATGCAAAGAAATAGAAGAGACGGAACGTAAGCATGATAATTTCAATGTACACAAAAAAAGTGAAAGAAGCAGCAGGCCTCTACAAAAAAAACCCAACAACTTAGTTGACAAGGAGGGGGAAATTATTTTGGATAAGGATGAAAAACTAAAAAGATGGAAGGAATATATTGAAGAACTTTTTGAGGACACTAGAGATGATATTGATATGGGAAGAATAACAACTGGACCAAACATCACTATGGAGGAAGTTTAACATGCAATAAAAATAGCGAAAACAAGAAAAGCCACAGGAGCTGATGATATCCCACTAGAAATTTTAAAGTTGCTGGAAGACAATGGGAAGAAATTTTTACTGCAGCTCTTTAATTGAATATATGAAACAGGAAAGATATCAAATGATTGGCTGAAGTCAACCTTTGTGAAAATCCCCCAAAAAATAAATGCAAAGAAGTGTACCGAATACAGAACAATGAGCTTAATGAGTCATGCCCTGAAAATATTCCTGAGAATAATTCACACAAGAATATACAACAAAATTGAGGTAGTGTCTAAGTAACACACAATTTGGTTTCAGAAACAATCTTGGTACATGAGATGCCCTATTCAGCATTCAAGTTCTTGTACAGCGTTGTAGAGATGTCAATCACAGTGTTTACATGTGCTTCATTGATTTTGAAAAAGCATTTGATAAAATAAGACACAGTAAACTATTATAAATCCTGAAACAAGTGGGACTAGATGACAAAGACATCCAAATCATAAAGAATTTATATTGGCATCAGGTAGCAAATGTGAGACTAGGCCGAAAATACTCAGATGATGCAGAAATATGAAGAGGAGTCAGACAGGGCTGTATCTGGTCTCCGCTGTTGTTTAATATCTACTCTGAGTCAATTTTCAACGAAGCACTGGAAAACATCGATGCTGGCCTAAAGGTAAATGGTGTTCGGATCAACAATTTAAGATATGCTGATGATACAGTTCTGCTTGCCAGTAAGCATGAAGACCTTCAGCTCCTCAACAACAGAGTCACAGAAATATCTGAAAAATACGGCTTGAAGCTTAACACCTCAAAAACCAAGATCATGGTCATCAGGAAACAACCTATTAATTTACCACCGATAAATTTGAAAGGAATACCACTAGAAAAAGTTGAAAGGATCACGTACCTCGGTTCTAATTTACATGAAAGCTGGGACATGACCACTGAAGTAAAGACAAGGATAGAGAAAGGTCGAACAGCATTCTTCAAAATAAAAAAGGTCTTCTGCAGTCACGACATAAGCCTAAGATTGAAAATCAGGCTTGTCAGATGTTACATCTTTTCTATCCTGCTCTACGGAGTAGAGAGTTGGTCTCTGATAGAAAGCCACTTGAAGAGACTAGAAGCATTTGAAATGTGGATTTACAGATGGCTGTTATGTATAAAATCAGAAATGAGAGGGTGATAAGCCGCCTGGGAAAGCCAAGGGAAATCATCAAAACCATTAAAAAGCGAAAGTTAGAATATTTCGGACATGTGATGTGACACCCAGAAAAATATGGCATCCTTCACTTAATCCTCCAGAGAAAGATTGAAGGCAAATGAGGTCCAGGCAGAAGAAGAACATCATGGCTTCAAAATCCAAGGGACTGGTTTGGACAAAACTCAGCAGCACTTTTTTGTGCAGCTGTTGATAAAAATAGGATTGCCAACATGATCGCCAACGTCCGATGATGGATATGGCACAAAAAGAAGAAGAATACATAAGAGGACTGATTAAAACCTGAGAAGTGCTTTGGAAAATACTGGTGAAACATTACTCAGACAATGCCTTTGCAGAAGCAAGGTAGCTAATCTCTCCTGCAGCCCTAGTCAATTTTATCATGAAATGCAGTGCCCAATGACCAGAAGGGGGAGACCATGCCTACAGCAACCAATAGAAGCTGGGCAGATCAAAATCACTAACTGGGTCATCTGCTACTTCTTCAATGAGGCATACTAGATCATGTCAATGGCAAAAAAAGTTTTTGGAAAACAGGGAAAACATTACGTTGAAACTGGGATATCTAAAGATAATTGTAACCTATTTTCAGTCATAAACCGAAGTATCTTTGTTCTTTACTACTATTGCTCCATTAAAAAACAAGGAATATGTATTTCCCACCTTCAGAAACCAGGCAAATTTCACCATATAGTATCTGTAACTTATTCCATTTTTATGAAAGCTATTGCCAGTTGGAATAATTTAGAACTAGGAGCAGGAATGAGCATGTCGATGCTACTCATTTTGCATGATTCCTGTCTACTACGCATAAATTTTAGTCCTGTAGCAAGCAATAACTGAGAGAGTTGGAATTATATCTTGCTGTATCTGCAAAGATGACACTTTCAGTTGGCAGAAGTGCTGCCTTTGTGTCTGTCACAAGGCTTTTCTTCAATCCTCTTTTAAGCAATATGAGAAAAAAACAAAAACTCTCGTCTGAATTTTGCATACTGCAGAGAAGTACTCCAGGCTGCCCAGCATAGCAAAGAAGAGAAACCATTGCAAAGGGAGCATTTCATTTAATTGTGTTTCATTTTGTTTACCAGCGGAAGTATTCCAATCATCAAGCATTCAGCTAGAACTGGCAGTAAAATAAAGCAGAAAGCTCTTTTTAGCTGAAGCTGGCTTGGCTGTTTCACATAGAGAAATCCCTTCATGGAAATAGCCAGATAGATTTGTCTTTTTCAGACAATTGAGACAAAGAATCCACTCTGTCCTTGGCAGTTTTGGCATTCTATTCCATCCATAAAAATAACATTTAAAAGTGAGCATATGTATAACATATATTTTACATTTTTATATGTTGTCCAAAGAGTATGTTTCTTTACTTATTTTTTGTAGATCAAATTCAGAGGCTGCTCAGTTTATAGCTACAGTATACAAAATTCAATGCAGTGCAGTGCAGTGCAATACAATACAATGTAATGCAATGCAATGCAAACCAATACAATACAATACAAACAGAGGAGGTTGTAACGTGGAGATGGATATATATCAAGACACAGATAACATTCTCACAATAGTCATATTTCCTATCATAGCACATGGGGAGAAAAAGTAGGACTTCAAAGCCCATTTAAATAATGACTGTATCTGGGACTACTCAAATCTCCAGAGAGAAACTATTCCGTAGGGCAGGCTTTACCACCATGGAGGCACTCTGGCTAGGTCGTAGGAGAAAGGCAGTCCTTCATATAGCATGTACTAGCTAATATCTAGGTCACAAGCAGCATCTTGAAGTCTGATTGTGTTGTACCTCTTCCTCCTCTTCAAGTCCAGTGAATTAAGGAAGTGTCTGTCTGAGGCAGTTCCAAATGTTATCTCAACATCCTGAATTTAAAACATGTTTTATCCCTTATTACCTTAGCAATCTTCATCAAGGTAATGTTTCTTATTCAATAAGACACAATGTGTCTAAGTAATGACTAATCATGAGAAAGATTTATAGTTATTTCATAATTTATGCACAAATGAATCAGGTAAAGTTTCTCCCTGTCACAGCAGTTGTGAATTCACAAGTTGCATACTAGTTATTGAAGTGTTACTCCATTCAGAATTGAAGATAGAAAGTTTTTTATACTGAGATGATCCAAAACACAGAGCTATTCAGTCTTATTAGGTTGGAGCTTAAATTTGTTCTAATCCAGATCTCAACAGCCTCCAGGTACTGGGACAAGACTTCAATGGCTTGTTGGCTCAGAGCTGAGAAGAAAAATTGGATATTCTTATCATATTAAAGATATCTGACCCTATGCCATGGATTATCTCAGCCCCTGGCTTTATATACGGTAGATGTTAAATAGGAAAAATGGCAATGTTGAGTTCTATGACATTCCAACATCAAGGACTTTAGGTTCAAATTCTTTCCTCCCTCAACACTGACAAGAACCAAAAGAACCAAAAAGGAAATCACTACAAAAGCATTCACACCATTCTTAATTTCTCCAATCCCAATCCCAATCCAGGATAATGTAAGCAATAATATTGAAAGCCACTGAGAAGTCAAGTAGAATAAGGACAATTGCACTACTAACTATTCCAGTTCCTACAGATAATCCTCAACTATGATGAATGCCATCTCTGTATAATGAATGAAATATAGTAAGTGAAACCCAACTAAAAGTGTTCCAGATAATCTTTATCCAGATCTCTAAGGGTCCAATCAAACTACAGATGACAAAGTATATGTTATATGCAATGTTCCATTCCAATATTTTTCAGAGACTATCCAAGGAGTACAGAGCAATCTCTCAATCAACCCAAAGAATTTTCTTGACTTAGTTTTATAGATGACAAGTGTCATTTAGTACATTTTGGAGACTAATACATATACTACAGTAAGCTTTTGGGAATTAATCCACCAACCCTTAATTTTTTTAACCTTTATGCTGCTAGAAAACTCTTTGGGTTTTTTTGTTACAACAAACAGATGTTGTTTCCTGTCCGGAAAATAGGATAAACAAAATCCATTGGCTGGTTGACTGGCTGGGTTTTATTGTGGCAAAAAAAAAAAAATCCAATGTAATGAGAAGATACTAATCTTGGTTAAGTCTTATTTTGAGAAGCCAATTTCATTTTCATTTGACATAAATACTCTTACTGTTCCAAATAAATAAAAAAAGATAGTACAAAAGAGCAATAGTACAAAAGAGAGAGAGACAGACAGACAGATAAATGGACAGACAACAGATAGATTTGTTGATCAGATTACTTGCCTATGACCTTGTCATTATTAAGAATGTTGCCTCAAGGGCCATTATAATGCCAGTATAAGCCTATATGCAAAATTCTGTCCTTTTGCATATCAGAGGAAAATAACAGTACAATTAATTATTAAATGTTTATATGATGATTTATGAATATAGTGCACAAAAGCAAAAAAGAGAATATGCCTAGGGTTCTTTTTTTCCTTTTTGTAATGCAGATAATGTGAGAGATATTAGCTTGCTAAGTGTAATAATAAAAACAAAATGCTATTACGCAAAATGAAAACATTATAAGCCAGAATGAGATTAGAGTATCTTGTTTGAACATCTTTACAATCAAAAAGGGGGAAGGGGGAAGCTTCAAGAATCATTTTTATACCATTTAATTTTTCCCCCACCACTTGTTATATTATTAACATCATTAATCAAGAAAGACCCTTAAAAATTACTTTTCATATAAGACATCTGGGAGGATTGATTCTGCATAAGTAAATCTTAGAATTTTTATATCAAAGTAATAGCTCATCTTACTACTTAAACTGCAATAAATTTTCTGAGATACATTAATACATTAATCTACAACTTCTACACTGCAAAAACATATGAACTACAAAACTCGATCAGGGCAAAGCAATAGACACAATTTACATAGATTTTTGTAAAGCCTTTGATTCAGTGGTACATGACAAACTACTTCTAAAACTAATATCCTATGGCATCTCTGGACCCCTACATAATTGGATAACTGCATTCCTGTCAAACAGACAAGAAGTAGTCAAAATAGGGAGCGCCCTATCAAATCCTGTACCTGTTAACAGCGGTTGTCTCCCAAGGCAGCGTTGTAGGACCAACACTCTTTATAATCTACATAAATGACCTTTGCAATCATATTATAAGCAACTGCGTCCTCTTTGCCGATGACGTAAAACTATTTAACACCACCGACAATACTTCTACCCTTCAAAAAGACCTTGACTTTTTGTCAGAATGGTCAAACAACTGGCAACTCCAAATGTCAACCAACAAATGCTCTGTATTACACATTGGCAAAAAGAATCAGAACACAAAATACAAACTGAGTGGACATGACCTTGTAGATGATCCTCACTCTGTCAAGGACCTTGGAGTACTCATATCTAATGATCTAAGTGCCAAAGCCCACTGTAACAACATCGCCAAAAAGGCATTAAGAGTTGTAAACCTAATCTTGCGTAGCGTCTTCTCCGGTAATATTACACTACTAACCAGAG
Organism: Thermophis baileyi; assembly: GCA_003457575.1. NCBI lineage: Eukaryota > Metazoa > Chordata > Lepidosauria > Squamata > Dipsadidae > Thermophis > Thermophis baileyi. Next base: position 618,643 of record QLTV01001340.1, on the reverse strand, counting down.
CATACAAAACATTTGCTAGAACAATTTTTGAATACAGCTCATCTGTCTGGAACCCGCACTGCATATCAGACGTTAATACAATTGAACGTATCCAGAGATATTTCACGAGAAGAGTCCTACATTCCTCTGCTCGCAACAGAATACCTTATACCACCAGACTTGAAATTCTGGGCTTAGACAACTTAGAACTACGCCGCCTTCGGTATGACCTAAGCATAGTTCATAAAATTATCTGCTACAATGTCCTACCTGTCAATGACTACTTCAACTTCAACCACAACAATACACGAGCACACAATAGATACAAACTTAAAGTGAACCGCTCCAAACTCGATTGCAGAAAATACGACTTCAGCAACAGAGTGGTCAATGCCTGGAATACACTACCCGACTCTGTGGTTTCTTCCCCAAACCCCCAAAACTTTAACCTTAGACTGTCTACTGTCGACCTCACCCCATTCCTAAGAGGTCTGTAAGGGGCGTGCATAAGCGCACCTGCGTGCCTACCATCCCTGTCCTAATGTTCCCTTTTACCTTTATTCATTTCATGTATTCAAATTATGTATATACTTATATATATTATCTAATATGAGATTGACAAAATAAATAAATAAATAAATAAAAATAAATTATCCTCATTGTTTAGATTAACTGAATGGAGAACAACAAACAGTAAAAAGTTGAGACATAATGCTCTCTTTTATAGGACTGAGAAAGGTCACTTCCATTCCTAAATCTACTTAGAACAGCTATAGGTGGTTATTGCCACCTTTGTAGACTACTCAAGAAGTAAGGAACTACTGTATATTTACTATAAAGAATAACATGTCAAAATAAAAGGGTAAGTGACAGAGCTTCTGAGGAAGCATTACCTCCACCATCTCTAGAACTGCAGTTGCTCATGAACTTTATATGAAATCTTGGAGTCATGAACATCCAAGGGCATGTCAAGGTCAAGATAGCACCTTCAATCACTTGGTTGAAGCAAACAAACTTTTTGCCCTGCTTTTGGTGACATCTGAAATATGAAATCAGGCTTACTATGTTATTCATTGACATGACAGGAACCAAACTTTATCAATCCACTCTTTTGAAACAACTATATCCAAAAAGGTATAAAATGTGGAAAGCAATATTCAAAACATTCATGCTCAACTAAACTGTATACAAAGATATATCTACTGTGGATAATCAATGTGAACAAAGGACTATTTTTAAAAGAATGAATATACTGTAGACTGATGCAGAAATTAGGTGGAATGGGCAACATTGAATACATCCAAAATTGATAAAGGCATGAAATGTATTAATTCAACAATCACTTACTTTCAAGTTTGTCTTAACTATTTATACTGTATCTAGCAAGTGTGTTTCACATGTCTCAGCAAATTAATAATATAAAAGCCTTTGTATAATATGCAGGCCTCCAATATTAAAGTTTCTGTAGTAGGCAATTTTTAGAGTAGCTGAGATTTTGTGAATGTATTACATACAGAAAGCTTTATTTAAAATTATATATATAATATCCAGGAAAACTTGAATCCATCTCCATTGTTAAATGAGAATACTTGTTCTTTGGAAGATAGAAAACAGAAATACAGAGAACAATATTTCTTTGATTTTATATCTCAGTAGTCTACAGTCTTGAATGAAACCTTAAATATTCCAGACCAAATAGAGATGAATTTAAATTTTCTGCCTTTCCTCCTACTATCCATCTGAATTCTGACTAACATAACTAAAAGTTCATGTCTTCCTCCATCCCCTTTCACAATCAACCTTCAGAATTGCTATTTGTAACTTTTTGAAAGCTAGCTTTATAAAGTTGTTCCTCTAAGGTATACCAGACTTGGTTTTCTGGCCTGGACAACGAGGTGGCTAAGATCACTTGCTGCTTTCTGCCAGAGATTTCCTCACCTAATTTATTGCAGTTTTAGATTCTACATATTGCTCTTCATTCAGCAGAAGACCAATCTAGTATTTGGCAGGCTCCTTTGGTACAGGATTTTAAAAATGCTATGTATTCCATCTAAATGATCGATAATTAGCATAGCAATCTTCTTGGCTATACACCTGCTTCAGCAAATCTCCACAGGAAGAATTCTTATCTGCTGAAAACAGCAGAAAATCATTGGCATAAGAAAATACTTCACCGAACTACACATGACCCCGTTGCTTTTCAGCAGCCTGTTTCTCAGTAATACAAAGACTAGATTTGCAGCTAAGGATTGCTTGTGGATATTTCTGTCACCAATCTTGCTATAAATTAGGTCTGCAATCCATTCAGAATTCAGATTCTTTGGTCAATTTTCATCTCTCATCTCTTTCAAGGGTACATGAAATAATATATGCCCTTGTCCATTGTTCAACATATGCCACAGTGAGTGGGGAGTGAATGAAAAGTTGAAACTCTACAAATGGGTCCAAAAATCTTCTGACCTTGGCAAATTCTTTGACACCTGCTGAGTTTTCTGCCTGCAATCTAATCTCCTCCGAAAGCAAATAAAAATTGCATTGCTGAAGGGAATTGTTATGAGGCATGAGATAAAGTAATTTCAGGCAGAAACTGATTTAGCATCACCCTGAGATGGTTCAATTTCATCAGGTAGGAGAAATCAGCTCTTGGAAGCTTCCTTGCAATGCAACATTTCTATACAATTATACTCACGTTCTGAAGCAGGCACAATCTGAATTGTAAAGTTGAGCATGGAACAGATAATAAAAAAGATATATTTCTTCTTAACAGGCAGCAGGTACAGGATAAACAAGTATTTGGGAGAAGGAAACAACACAGCAACTTTCATATCTCTGCCAACATAGTTGGCACAAAATATATTAAATATAATAATTTAATATATTTTGTGCCAACTATGTTGGCAGAGATATGAAAGTTACTGTGTAAAATAAGATACAGTATATACGGGGGTAGAAAAACAAGGAGGATTTTTCCCTTTTAAAATAAAGAAGCTAATTAGGACAATTTAACATAACTTTCTGATGAGGGTTCTATATGAAAATCAAATCCAACGATTGGAAGGTTTTTTTTTCCTTGGCTTTCATTTGCATTGGATCAATACTTCAATTCTCCAGATTGGCTTGCTCTCAGCACATTTTGGGACATTCACTCCTGTTTTGTCTTTTTCTGGTTTAACTCCATTTCTTTTGACAAATTATGAAATTAGGAGCACTGAATACATGAGCACTCAGTCCGGCCTCTGCCAGCATTACTTGAGTGACTGTATCCTGCAAATACCCACACGTACAGCTTTACACATGTTGATTCTTTGGCAAATCAGGTACTTATCCTCTTAGAAGCCAACATAAGTATATGTATATGTGTTGAAGGCATCTTCCTACCCAGGTTCTTTCAGGAACAACCTCTATAATGGACATTTTCATATGGGTAATATACAGAAATATCTTAGCTACTTTTCAAAATGATAAATGAAAAAAACTAAAATCCATATGAATTCTCCAAGTTTCTGTCTCATGACAAAGAGATGGGAAAAAGAATCCTCTGTCACAAGTTTGAAGAACTGATCAAATTATTATGAGATATATTTGTTACACATTTATTTTTTTTAATGTGGGCTGTGTTCATAGATGTTGCTAATCCAAATTTCACTGACTAAAGCCAGTTGAGTGGATTCATCCAGTGCTGGGCTTACTCAATGGACTAAAGGCTGAATTGTATGTCCAACTTAGTAAGCATAAATGTAGGCCTTTGACCAATCATACATCAAAGACAGTACATCTGACATTGTCCTCTACCCACTTTTAGCCTTTTAGGAAGGAAACTATCCTTTCCTGCTACACATCCAGAATCTTCTGTTTTCTTATTTTCACTGGCACTAATAGTACTATCTCTTTTGAGCACTGAATTTATTTCACTCTAGGCAAATACTCCATTCCAATTAATTTTTATATGCAATGGAAGGAACAACCCCTCTCCTGTATGACAGAATTCTTTCTGTTCTGTCAACATTCATACCAAAATCAGACATAACAAATAAGGAACATTCAGATGAACCCCAGAGAAAAAGCAAACCTAGAAAAAATAAGGAAGAAAACAAATAAAAGAAGATGCCTATTGCAAACAAGAGAAGAAGAACTTGGAGAGGATAGAAATTTTAAAAGAATGTGTAGACTTTACAAGTTGTCAAAAGTTCACAAACAGGTATGACTTATGTATAATGATGCATTACTAATGCAACATGCCAGTGCAAATAATAATATAAGGATTGGGGAAAGTTCATCACATACAGTACCTTTATCATGCCTAATACACAGTTGGTGCATTAAAATGTATGAGCAAAAATGTTGATTAAGAACAAATTTGGTTTGGAGAAATCTCCCAAAGTAAATTGTTTCCTCTTCTCAGTAAATAAGTATGTAAACACATTATTGTTATATGGCAATTAATGCTTTATTTCTTCATTTATTTTTAAATGAACTAATTATAGAAGTATGTTAATTTCAAAGGCCAGCAATATTTAATGTGCAATTGTTATTTCAAAAATATAATTTTAATTCTGCTACTATTTTTATGTGTTCAAGAAGCACGGACAGTTGTTTTCCTCACTGTGTGGAAAATAGAGTTATAATGTTGTCTTCCGACAGACATAGCCAAACCTAAAAAAAAAACACTTTTTCTTAGAGTTGTCACATTGATTTCTGGTAAAGAGACATTCAAGAGTATTCCAAAAGACTGAATCTACTTTGATATGCCACAGTGACCTCAGAAGAAATATTGCAATACTGCTACACACAGCCAACCCAATTTCAATATGCATTTCTGGTTTATCTGAATTAAATTTCATAGACTCACATATTTGGAAATGGCTAGTTAGACCAAAACATTGTTCAATATCACAACACAATGTGTTTATTTATTTTATCTAACTTATTTATCAAAGTAAAATATGTGCCAAAAAAGGCTAGACACCCTCTACTTGAATGCATGCAGCAAAGTATTGTCTGACTCTTTCTGCCTTTTTTGCACCACATCACATTTAATCTATTATTGAATCCATAGCTGATTTTTGTGGAGCAAGAATCGAACCATAGACATTATACACATCTGCTATAGGTGATATATGATAAAAAAAGAAAAAAATAGTAGTGTCTGAGCTAGCAGAACAATTGGCAATGCTGGTAACCATGTTGTTCAGACAACTCCCAGAAATTGTGGCTGCACCTTAGTTAATAAGCATGTCTTCATCAGCTGTTGCCCTTTGGTGACTAATCATATCACCCAGGCAGATTCACTTTGATATAAACCAGCATTCCTGATTTCAGACCACATTCTATCCCAAAGAATGCTATTAATCAAATTTATAGTCTTCTTTCTCCATCCACCAAAGTATCTACTTGTATCCAGGACACTGCTTTGTGAAGCATAATTTTGTCTCATCTGTGCCTGCATGACACAGTCTCTAAGAGACTCTTTTCAAAACTGTAATAAATTTCTGTCCATAACCAACATTTCTTCATCTACTCATTCTCATTAACATCCTGACCCACACTTGCTGCATAAATTATTGTGGAAATACCATCATGCAGTGGCATCTTAAAAGAGAAGGAGGGAGAAAGAGAGATTGGAAACACACACTCAAGTTTATATAACAGTTTTGTCTAACCTGAGAAATACAACTCCCCATTTTACCAGCTTCTGCCTTTTCTGAAATGCATGACACTATAGCTCTTTTCATGTCAGACAAGTAGAATCTATGCTTTAACTTGCAAATTATCCCAAGAATTTTGGAAGCAATATTTCTAGAGACTATTTTCCAATCTCCTGAGCTTTGTTTTATTTCTGAATAGTACTTATAAAGACTACAACAACTCCACTGAAGTCAGATTACAAGATCTTCCATCTGTTGACTAGTTCTAAATGTCTAAAGCAGAATGCAGAATGTATTAAGCAATATGTTTCTCATAGAAATGTATTAATAGCACAATTAACATCTTCCTTACTTTAATAAAGCTATTGTTCAATAATTAATATATTCAAGTAGTTGTTTAAAATATTTGTAAAAAATTCTTTAAAAAACCACTCTTATTAAGTCATTAATGTGGCTGTATGTAAATACTGACGTATGCATGTGCCTGTAGATATTTAGAATCAACTGTTATCAGAAAATCAGGCTCCGAGAATGTTATTTCCTTTTCTTTCCTAAATAAAGGGAAATCCCTTTTTTCCTAAATAAAGGGAAATCCCTTTTCTGAATTGGGCATAATGCAAACTATATGATTATAATGAAATACACAGCAAGTTTCATCACAACTACTGTTATTCACATGCAAATTTCTGCAGATTTAGTCAACCCAAACAATGAATCAATCAAGAAGTGCGGAAATCCCTCATTTTTAAAACTCTACATTTTCTAATTCAATTTTTTCTCATGGTAAAAAATACTTAAGTGAAAAGCTGGTTTAGAGTCACACTATTAAATCACCAATGATTATATCTGAAAATGATTTCTGTTTTTCTTATGACTTATAATTAGAAAATAATTGCAAATATGATTAAATATGTATAAACAAATGATGTAATTAAAATAATTATGCAAAGTATAAAGGCACACAGTAAAAGAAGATTCACAGGAGATTAGTATAGTGCATCAGCATTTTTTACAGTGGCATCAATAATATGCATACTGTACTTCCTGTTTCAGGAAAACTCATTGGAGAATTTTTAGCAGTGCCAGTAAGAAACAGCTGAGTTGCCTAAGAAAAAAAGTAATTATAAAAATGGGAGATTTAATTTATTTACTTACACAATATATAGGGGACCTGAATCCCAACAACTCAGCATCTTTAACTACTAACAGCATTGTACTACTATCAATGTTATTTCAGATTGGAAAACAATTGCCTTTGTAATTTAGAATCTCAAAGCTTCTGTAGATAGTTTGGGTTATTATTTCATATTGTCTATGGAGCAAACATAAGCGAAATGTCTTCAAGGAAAAACAAAGAAAGCCCAGTTGCCTTTGGAAAAAACACCCTTTGGGATGTTTAATATTGTCTTTCAACATAAAGTATTTCTGAACTAATAAATATCAATAATCATATTCCAAAAGAACTGTCTTTTTAATACTGTTTCCTCTAGTCATGGCAATTTTATCTATACATTAGATGTGAAATAATCAGTCATTCTACTAGAAAAAGACAGGAATTCTAAATAGTTATCCAAACTGCATGCCAAGATTGGGCTGCAACCACAGTTAAGTCAATCAACTATACTTGCAATCCACTCTACATGGATAGCATGACCAGTCTCCTCTAACACAGTCTTCATTGTAATTCTCCTGTTCTCTCTCCTACTACCAGAAAGTGTCATTACTGTGATACATAAGATTGTTTAGATTCTCATACATAATATCTCATGCTTAGATGCACATCAGGCAGCAAACCAGCAATATCAGAGCTTTTTCCAGCATGTTAAAATTTGTGATGCATAACCACACAAATGAAATGTAATGCAGGATTCCCTCTCCCTCTGTTTTCTCCAATTTCTTAGGAAGCAAAGCCAGCCATTCAAGTAATAAAAAGTGCTGGGGTTGAAAAACAATTTGCATGGCCATAGGAATGTTCTACAGGCTATGTCTGGCAAGATCACTTCTAGCATAATATGAGCTGAGCAACAAATGATACCTCTTTTTTTCTCTCTTATGATTGATTACAACATAAAAAGAAATACTTCCACTCTATTTCTTTGCTTTCTATGAAATATGTTTCTAAAATAATACTTACAAGGATAGCAATTGCAATAAAACTTAGATTAATATACCACTTCACAGTGCTTTACGGCCCTCTCTAAGTGGTATACAGTGTCAGCATATTGTCCCCAACAACCTGGATCCTCATTTTACTGACCTCAGAAGGATGGAAAACTGAGTCAACCTTGAAGTGGTGAGACTCAAACTGCTGAACTGCTGGCAGTCGGCAGTCAGCAGAATTAGCCTGCAATACTGCATTCTAACCACTGCACCACCATGGCTCTTAGGCAGATTGTTCTTAGAATGAACCTAGTTCAGTTATCCTTACACTTTGATACCTTGTTTCTGGAACAATTGTATGACATGAAGTAAATGCCGTAACCCTAACCCTAACCCAGCGGTGGGTTGCTTTTGGTTCGGCCCGGTTCTTAGAACCGGTAACGGCGGTGGCAGGAGGCTCCGCCCACCCACCCAGAATGCTTCTGTGCATGCGCAGAAGCGTCATGCACAAGCACGAGTGCGCACGCGAACCGGTAGCAAACTAATTTACAACCCACTACTGCCCTAACCCTAACCCTAACCCTAACCCTAACCTACTCCTGTATCTGCCTATTTATCATAAAACCTTTCTCTAAACACTTCAAAGCAATATAGATGTCTTCTTCTCTACCCTGCCTCCATATCATATCAACTCAATGAAATGATTTCAGGCTTCACTTCTTGATCTTCCTTTTTTAGCTGATTAGCATATTTTCCGTAAAATATAAAAATTATTTGAAACCTTCACTATTTTTGTAAACTTTAGAGCTAATGAAATACTAAAAAGGAATTGTTTAAATCTATATCTACCAAAAAGTACACAGATATACATCTACTTATGAACAGGTTAAGTTCTGACAGCTGTTTGTAAGTCTGTCTTGCTCACAAATCCAAATAAGCATAAAAATCACTCTTTTTTTCCCAAAAGTTTTTTTTATTTCATTTAACATATTTACATTCACAAATATACCATTTCATTTTCTTATTCTTAATACAATAGTCCCATACATATTTTCTATTCATCAATACATTTTTTATTCAGTCGAAACTGCTTTTCTGCCATCCCTTGACCCCCTTTTTTTCACAACCCTTCTTCCTCTCCCTCCTCCTCTCCCTTTCTTACTTTCCTCTTCCTCCCTTCCTTCCTTCTCTACTTCCCTTTCCTCTCCCCTATTCCTCTTCTCCTCCCTCCTCTTACTGTCTCTCCTATCCTTCATTTCCCCTTCCTTATCCTCCTCTCCTCTCCCTTTCTTCTTTCCTTCACCCTCCTTCCCCTTCTCTCCTATCCTATTGTTGTGTTTGCTTATTCTAAAATACTGTATCTTGGAATGGCATTCCAGCAGTCTCAATTCATTATTTATTTAAATTCTCTTCTCTGTTTCTTCCTTGCATTTTTCACATATTCATATATTTCTTCATTAATATATATATATATGTCTAGTATATTTTTTTTCAGTTTCCCCCTTCCCCCTTCCCTCTTCCATTTCATAGTGTATTGTCTGGGTTTCTCTTTCACTTTTATTCTCTCTCCTTCATTCATATTTTTTTTCTAACCATTCATAAAATCTTCCCCATGTCTTGCAGCACAACGATTCCTCTTTGTCCTTTAATCTAAGTGTTAACCTATTCATTTCTGCGCAGTCTAAAATTTTCTTTATAATCTGTCCTTCTTCAGGCATATTCCCTGCTTTCCAGTTTTGTGCAAATACTATTCCCGCTGCTGTTACTATATGCACTATCAAATAAGTATCTTCTTTATTATGTTTGTCTGGCAAGATACCCAATAGGAAGGTTTCTGGTCTTAATTCTATCCTACATTTTAACACTTTTTCTAACCATACTTGTATTTTAGTCCAAAAATTTCTTGCTTCTGTGCATGTCCACCACATATGATAATAAGATCCTGGAATTTGATGACATTTCCAACATTTTGCTGACTTGTCTTTAAACATTTTTGCTAGTTTCTCCGGTGACATGTGCCATCTATAAAACATTTTATACAGATTTTCTTTATATGCTGTTGCCATTGTTAATTTATAATTTCTTTCCCATAGCTGTTGCCATTTTTCTAATTCAATTGTATAACCAAAGTTTCTTGCCCAAACTATCATCGTTTCTTTTACCACTTCTTCTTTTCATAAAAATCACTCTTGTGTTCCATTCCAGACATTCACAATCACTATAGTATACACCACACATAGTGACTACACAAATAAACAGCAAACAGTATGCATACAGATTTGTGAATGGCATTGAAGCAGAAAGTGGGAGTGGTGCAGTGGCATAGAGGTGGAGCTCTCACCTCACAATCTGGAGACTGTGAGTTCGATCCTAGGTAGCGGCACATATTTCTCTCTCTGGGCACAATGAGTAAATATCTGCTGCGAAATCTGCATTGGTGACAGCAAGGGCATCCAGCCAGTAAACACTCAGCTCCATTGAATTGCCCCGACTCCACCATGATGCAAGGGATTACGGGGTCATTAAAAGACAAAAAAAATTGAAACAGAAAGTGGGAGAAGGCGGGAAAAGGTTAGCTTACTGCATGCCTTTTCCTGGGACCTTCTAGGTTGGAGTTCTGAACAGGTTTGTTTGTATTGGTGAAAGTTTGTAACTTGAAAGTTCATAAATAGATTATTAAAAGTATATAGCTTGAATTGGATTTGCAAGAAGCAATTATTAACTTCCAACACATTAAAAATTGTTGAAACTGAATTATTTGTAATTTCATTCATTTGTTAACTGAAAAGTGTTTTCTGAAAATGAGGTTATTCCAATTCCTGGGATCTAGTCAAATATTAATCTTTCTTGTTCCTGGTTTTTCTCAGTCAGTAAATTTGCTTCCTTTTATTCTAAGTCTCTACTGTTCAATTTGGTTGAATTCTTTTTCTATCTTTATTCTTGCTCTTACTCTCTCTGATTTTATTGCAGCATACACAGTCTTTAATTAAACTGTACAAAATACTCTTTACTATGTCCAGAATACTTTCAAGTTTATAAAATAGTTTCTCTTATCAGTTTCCTTCTCAAAATGAAGGCTATTAAATGTTGTTGTCTCTTCTCCCATAAAGACAAATATGCATGTAATTATTCATTCTTTTTATCAACTCTGCTAGCCACAGAATAAATATAATTCAAACCTTCTTGCTTTCACCTTCTTCAGCTTTCTGTTAAGTTTTCTTTCACGTGTAACTTTTCTGGAGCCTTCTGTTGCTACATTGCTTATGAATGTTCTTTTAGCCTTAAAATATGTTTATTTTTTTCAAAAGATTTTTATTGTGGTTTTTTTCCATTTAACAAATTTCCATAGGTTTTACATAACTGTGCTCATTTACCTATTATTTACATATCTTATTCTTTACATATCATTACGTCCAAATTTAGAATATTTCATACATAACATTTACATCTTCTTTCATTCTAATCCATATATATTCCATACCTTTCCAATATACATTTTACTTTACTTTTTTATTTTGCCCTTTTTTTTCTTGTTTTCTATATTCAATCCACTCATACCATTTCTTCCATATTACATAATATTCTGAATTCATTTGTCCTTTCAGTTCAATAGTTAACTTGTCCATTTCTGCACAATCATATATTTTTCTTATTACCAAACTTTCCGAGGGTATGTTTTTTTGTCTCCAACATTTCGCAAACGCTATTCTTGCTGCTGTTATAATATGTAGAATAATATATATGGTAGTGTTGTTATAGTCTCCTTTGGTAATCACCAGCAAGAATAGTTCTGGTGTAAACACTACTTGAAGGCCTGTTATTTCTTGAACCCACCTATGTATTTTTACCCAATATTTCTTTGCTTCCATACATGACCACCATGTATGATAAAAGGTGCCTTGTTTTCGGCCGCATTTCCAACAGTTTGATTCCAGGTTTGGATAGATTTTCGCCAGTCTTGCTGGTGCCATATACCATCTATAAAACATTTTATATTGGTTTTCTTTATATTTTGCCGATTTAGTTATTTTGTAATTTCTATTCCACATTTTCTCCCAATCATCTAATTCTATGTTATGTCCAATATTTTTTGCCCAAGCTATCATAGCTCCCTTCACTATGTTTTCTGCTCTATCAAATTCTAGAAGATAACTATAAATTTTTGATATTAGTTTTTCGTCTCGGCCCATCAATATTTTATCTAATTGGTGTGGAACTGTCTCGAAACCATACTCTTCTTTATTCTTTTTGTATCGTGATTGGATTTGAATGTATAGCCACCAATCTATTGTTATGCCCTGGTCTTCCAACTGTTGTCTATTTTTTAGATTTCCTTGTCTGTCCAAGAGTTGTTTGTAGTTAACCATTTTGCTTGCGTCTAATGTGTTTGAGTGAATTGTCGCTTCCATTGGGGATACCCACCTAGGGACTTTCATATGTTTTCTTTTAATTTCTTGCCATACTTGCATCAAGGCTTCTCTTATTTTATGTCTCCTAAAGTATGTATGCTGTTTGTTTCCTTTGTCCCATAGGAACGCATGCCATCCTTTTATTAGGTCATGTCCCTCTAGTGTTACTAATCTTTTATTTCCTAAATTAATCCACTCTTTGATCCATGCCAATGTTGCAGCATTATAATACAATCGCCAATCAGGGAGCCCCACACCACCTCTGTTTCTGTCATCCTGAAGATCAGTTAATTTTATTTTTTCCTTTTTCCCTGCCCAAATAAAGAGACAGGGGCAGCAGCTTCACCGGGATCCCAGAAAACAATAGAAGAGACCTTACCTATGGAGAAAGCAAATGTGAATATGACTTTACAAACAGTGCAATCGACTCTTCAAACAATACAAGAAATGATGTTAAAACTTCAAGAGACGATGACAAAAGGTCATGGGGAACTGAGAACGGATATACAAAATTTAGATAATAAAGTAGGCTCGATTCAAGAAGCAATACAAAAAAACGAACAAAAAATACAAGCGGTGGAACTAAAAGCCGAACAAACAGATAAAAAATTAATTCAAATAGACCTAAAAATGAGAGAAGAAGCAAATAAAGATTTGGAAAACTCGTTAATCCTCCTTGGATCGAGCCTCCTTCTTTCTCAGATTCCAAAATGTAATAGAAACAAAAGATGAGGATCTTGGGGAAGTAATGGGGGGATTAATTGCAGATTTTTTGCAGAGGGACAAGATAGAAATTATACATGAAATGGACGAAATTTATAAGGTCCATTTATTTATTTATTTATTTATTTTATTTATTTATTTGTCAAGCGTATATATGATTACGAACAAAGTATAAACAGAGTATAAACATGTTTGTGAATATATAAGTACAAGCATGGTTATGAGTACAAGAAATTTAACGAGTATATGGGTACATTAGGACAGGGACGGTAGGCACTCTGGTGCGCTTATGCACGCCCCTTACAGACCTCTTAGGAATAATTAATTATTAATTAATAATACTAATTATGCGAAGAAACACCATCTCTCTAGGGAAGTGCACATAAGATTTGCACGAAAACAATTTAGAGACATCGTATATAAAATGACAAGAGAAGAATCAATGATTTATAAAGAAAGAGAAATTATTATACTGAAACAGATCCCTAGATGAATTAGAGTACAGAGAAAAGACTATAGGTTCCTAGCAGCCACACTGAACAGGAAAAATATATTGTTTAAATGGATTATTCTGGAAGGAATTCTAGTAACGTGGCAAGGGAAAAAAAACCAAAATAGATAATTTAGAGAGTGCGAAAGAAATGTATGAACAATTCGTGGGGACAGAGGAGGAATCAACTAGTAGAGAGAGGTCAGAAATAGAAAGTCTAAAAGATCAGAGTGTGCTAAAGAATTGTATGAGCAAATAGAGGGGACAGAGGAGGAATCAACTAGTGGAGGGAAGTCAGAAATGGAAAGCCTAAAAAATCTGAGTAAAGAACTAGGAGTTGAAGAAGAAGAAGAAGAAAGAAGCATAGTAACAACAGAAAAGCAGCAAGAACAGAGAAGTAGAGTAAGGACACAAAGAGCTAATAGAACAAGGAAAGTTTAAGAACCGTAGATAATTGGAAATAATGGAAAAGGAGATACAACTTTTGTCCATAAATATAAACGGGTTGAATGATTTGGTAAAAAGGAAAAAAACATACAAAACTGATTAAACAGAATGTGGATATTATTTGTCTCCAGGAGGTTCATATAGCAAAACAAGATCAAAAATATTTGGAACATAAGAAATTAGGGGAACTGTTTGTGGCATTGGCCGATAAGAAAAAGAGAGGAGTGGTGATATATGTTAAAAATGGTATAAAAGCGAATTTAATTTATAAAGATTTGAAAGGAAGAGTATTAATGTTGGAACTAACAATAGGGGGAATGAGAACACTATTGGTTAATATATATGCTCTAAATAAAAAAATCAAAATGAGTTCTACAAAAATGTCCATGAAAAAATTATTGAAATAGATTGTAAGAATATATGTATTGTAGGAGATTATAATGGAATAGTAAATATCACACATGATTATATGAGCGATTAAAAAAAACAAAAGAAAAGAAATGTATCACCGAAAAATTTCTTTCACATGGCCGAAGAATTAAATCTGATGGATGTGTGGAGAGTATTAAACCCTAAAGAAAAAAAATTTACTTTTTATTCGAATCCCCACAAATCTCTTTCAAGAATAGATATGATATGAGCCAATAAAGAACTAAGTAAAATAATTGATAAAGTAGAGATTAATCCAAACATATAGGCAGATCATAATCCCCTGAAAGTAATATGGAAAGGTCAAAAAAAGAAATTTAGAAGATGGACTATGAATCCGCAGATATTACAAGAAGATGAGTATCTTCAGAGAATAAAAAAAGAACTGACTATATTTCTTGATATAAATAAAAAACAACAAACCTCTCTACAAAATTTGTGGGACACTTTAAAAGCTTATACATGAGGAGTAACAATAGCATATACATCAAAAAAGAGAAAAGAAAAACAGAAACAACAGGATAGTTTAATGAAAGAAATAGAGCAATTAGAGAAGAATCTTCAAGTTAAACCAGGGGATGAGCAAATTGCTGAAGCGTTAACATTAAGTAAACATAAATTAAATTTAATAGACCAAACAGAATATGTAAATAATATTAAATACATGAATCAACACTTTTTCGAAAATGCCAATAAGCCGGGAAGGTGGTTGGCATATAAACTAAAAAAAGAAAAAGAAAATAGGATAATCCACCACCTGCAAGATGAAAGGGAATTTGCAAAATAAGGAAGAGGAAATTCAAAAGATTATAATTAATTACTTTGAGAATCTATATAGACAAGAGGAAATTGATTTGGGGGGGGGGAATGATTACTTAAAAGAAGAAACTAGAATAATACTGGAAGAAGAAAAAAGAGAGATGTTAAATAAAGAGATAACGGTAAATGAATTAAGAGAAGCGATTCAAAAACAGAAGAATAATAAAACCTCAGGCCCAGATGGTATACCAGGCGAGTTTTACAAAAAATACACAGGAACTAATAGAACCAGTACTTATAGAACTCTATAATGAGGTGTTACTAGAAGCCAAAATGCATATGTTACAATAATCAAGAAAGTAGGAATGGATGAAAGTCAAATTCAAAATTATAGGCCAATATCGCTTCTAAATGCAGATTATAAAATTTTTATGAATATTATGGCTAGTAGAATGAAATAATTTTTAAATGATATAATACACTCCAATCAGAATGGTTTTCTCCCAACGAGACAAATTAGAGACAATACAAGAACAGTGTTAAATATATTAGAGTATTATGAAGCGCATCCAGAGAAACAAGTTGCACTTGTTTTTCTGGATGTGCAAAAAGCTTTCGACAATCTAAATTGGGAATATATGATTAGGCAGATCAAAGAAATGAAATTTGGAAGGAGATTTGAACAAATGATAGAGACTGTATACTCCACTCAAAAAGCAAACATAATAATAAATGGAAACATTACTAGACCATTTGAAATAACAAAAGGAGTCCACTAGGGATGCCCTTTATCACCTCTGCTATTTATTTTTACACTAGAATTCTTATTAATGAAAATTAGAGCAAATAAAGAAATTAAAGGAACTAGGATTAAGAAGGAAGAGTACAAAATTCAAGCGTTTGCAGACCTAGTATTTTTTACTGAAGAGCCAAAAGAGACGGGACAAATTTTATTAAGGGCAATAGAAAAATATGGAGAAATAGCAGGCCTTAAAATTAATAAATCTAAAACCAAAGTGATGGTGAAAAACATGACTCAAAAACAGGAAAGAGAATTAAGAGGTGAAACTGGGACTAAAATGTACAAAGAAAATTAAAATATGTTTAATACATGTCCCATAAGAAACATAAAACAATTCAAAGAATCCCTATAAGTTAGATGGATCACAAATACTTTCTGGTCTGATTTAGCATGTAGGTGAGCTGAACATACAGTTGCCACCATTTTTCTCTATTTCTGTTAACGTTACAGACAAAAGCTAATTTAAAAACTCATAATATATTACATAGTATTTTGTTTACTTGCTCTAAAAAGTATTATCACAGAATACACCCTATTTTATGTAACGTTATTTGTATAATCAATTGTTGACTTCCAAGATCCTGGTTTCCATTCTTCCTCCATGATCTCAACTAGAAAGATTTATCTATCTGTACTTCCAGTTCCTTCACTTTGCTGTCATAGGCTCATAATCTGTTAAAATCTCTTCTGACTCCTGCAGAGATCAGAATTAAAGAATAACAGAGTTGGAAAGAACCTTGGAGGTTTTCTAGTCCAACTCCTGCTTATACAGGAGACCTTATATGATTCTGAATAAACAGCTGTCAAAAGTCTGCTTAAAAACCTCCAGTGATGGAGTTGAATATTTAAGAGCATTTGCAGCTTCCAACTAGATATATTATTTGATTAAATTTAACACTACATTGTTTTAACATATTAAATTTAACTGTCCAGCAAGCTTTTTAGTGAGAGGTGTGTGTGTGTGTGTGTGTGTGTGTGTGTGTGTGTGTGTGTGTAAGAATTTATATCTAAGTTGTTTCCTGTATTAATTAACATAAATATTGATTCTTTGAAAAGAATCCTCCTTGTACAATCCTCAGCTGCACTCATACTAGAGAATATCAGGTAGAAAGACATAAAACTAATTTTTATATTCCGTTTTTCTGTCAATTAAAAAAACTTAAAGTACAACAGGCCAGAATTAGAATAGATTGATGCTGGTTTGTGTTAGATAGTGGGTAGAGATGACAGGAGACAGACTTCCAAAGCAGCTCTTTATTTCAGCTCTTGTATCAGTAACCAGCAAAGAGCAGTCTGACAGCTTGCCCTTTTATAGGGAGCTGTCAGACAGACCAGCCAATAGCGTTTGAGCTTTTTCCCGCTCAAACGCTGGACCTGGTTGGAACCATGCAACATAGTTTAAACAGTTAGAACATAACACCCCTCCCCTCCTGGATGGAGCTGTCCAGCATACGTAATCACGCAGGTAGGCGGGGCGTTTTGAAGCCCTACTAGACCTGCGCAATTCAGTTGGGGGGGAGGCAGCGGCCTGTGCGGACAGGTCTGCTGCCGCTCCGGGGCTCGAGCATGGAAGCTCCTGGAAGGTACTGGGTGTGGCCTCCACGGCCGAAGGGACCGGTTCGAGGGGAGGACATCGCTGGCTCTCGGCTTCCACAGGTAGGCCTTCCGAGCCACCCCGGCTTGAGTTAGCTAGGGGAGGAAAGTAAGGTGTTACTGTTTGTGGGTTGATTGATTCCCCACGCAGTCTGGAGCGTAATTGGTCCACATGTCTCTTCCAGAGGCGGCCGTCTTCGAGACTGAC